>KV012972.1:33237-58677 GCA_001598015.1 Dorcoceras hygrometricum
AAGGTATGTTCTATATTGAAATAAATATGTCTCTTAATTCGACTTCTTGGGTACTTGATACCGGATGTGGATCTCATATCTGCAATGATTTGCAGGTGATGACAAGAAGCCGACGTCTTAGAGAGGGTGAGACCCACTTGAGGCTTGGCAATGGAGCAAGAGTTGCTGCAGTAGCTATAGGAGATGTTTATTTATTTCTGTCTTCTGATTTTAAGTTGTTATTGAGAAACGTTTTATTTGTTCCCGAATTAATAAAGAAAATTATTTCTGTTTTTATGCTTGATAGTGATGGATATTCTTGTATGTTTGCTAATTCGATTTGCAATATTTACAAGAATGAATGTTTAATTGGAATTGGGGAACGCGAAAACGATTTATACACTTTAAAATTAAAAGACGTTCCAACTCGCGATGTCGAAGCACATACAACAACGATTAAATGGAAACATGATAACTTGAACCCAACACAACTTTGGCACGCTAGGCTAGGTCATATTTCTCTAAGTAGGATGAACAAGTTAGTTAGGAGTGACATGTTTGATATGTCAGACATTAAATCCCTACCGACTTGTGAGTCTTGTCTTAAGGGAAAGATGACTAAGCAACCCTTCAAGGGCAAGGGTGAGCGTGCTCAAGGCCTATTGGATTTAATCCATACGGATGTGTGCGGCCCATTTAGTATTGGTACTAAATACGGTCATACATACTTCGTCACCTTTACCGACGATTACTCTAGGTATGGGTACTTGTACTTGATGAAATACAAGTCTGAATCCTTTGAAAGGTTCAAAGAATTCAAGGCTGAAGTAGAAAATCAATTAGGCAAAAGTATTAAAGCACTTCGATCTGATCAAGGTGGTGAATACTTAAGTGCTGAATTTCAAGACTATCTGAAAGAGAATGGGATTCTCGCACAGTGGACCCCTCCGGCCACACCACAGCTCTATGGTGTAGCGGAGCGTCGTAATCGGACCTTGTTGGACATGGTTCGATCTATGATGAGCTTCACTGAACTTCCTACCTCGTTTTGGGGCTATGCGCTCGAAACGGCGGTAATGTTGTTGAACAATGTCCACACCAAGGCAGTGGATAAGACTCCATATGAGATATGGATGGGCAAACCACCCAAGTACTCATACATGAGGATTTGAGGATGTCCTGCTTACGTGAAGAAGACAGTGGGAGATAAGCTGGATACGAGATCCATCTTATGCTACTTCATTGGGTATCCAAAGAATTCCATTGGATACTACTTCTACTATCCGAGCGAAACAAGAGTGTTTGTTTCTAGGAATGCCACCTTTATGGAAAGGGAATTTCTACTTGATAGAAAGGGCAGAATAGTAGTACTCGAAGAGGTTCGAGATCCAATCGAAGTATCAGGTGAGTCTCCCGCACCTCCAGAGCCAGTACCAGAAACTGGTCGCCCTAGGAGATCCGAAAGGGTTCCTAGGGCTCCTGAGAGATATGGTTTTCTCCTTGAAGATGATCAAGGTGATCAAGTTGTTGGATCTGATCCAAGAACTTTCAAGGAGGCAATTTCCGATGCTGATTCTAATTTATGGCTTGAAGCAATGCAGTCTGAGTTTGACTCAATGCATGCTAACAAAGTTTGGACTCTTGTTAATCCTCCCAAAGGAATTGTTCCTATTGGGGCCACGGGGTCACTCTATCTAAGTCTATGTGTCCAAAGACTGATGAGGAGATAGAGAGTATGGCACGTGTACCATATGCCTCGACAATAGGTAGTATTATGTATGGCATGATCTCGACTAGACCGGATGTCGCATATGCTCTGAGTGTCACGAGCCGCTATCAAGCCAACCCCGACCAATTGCATTGGAAGGCCGTGAAGTATATTCTTAAGTACTTGCAAAGGACTAAGAATATGTTCATGGTCTATGGGGGCGGTGAACTGAAACTGGAAGGCTACACTGATTCTAGCCTCCAGTGTGACGTGGATGATTCGAAATCAACCTCTGGATTTGTGTTCAAGCTCAATGGTGGTGCTTTCTCTTGGCAGAGTTCCAAGCAAGACACCATCGCGGATTCAACCACTGAGGCTGAGTACATCGCAGCATCAGCTGCTGCCAAGGAGGCCGTTTGGATAAGGAATTTCGTCCAAGAGTTGGGCATCATTCCTAATGGAGTTGGTCCAGTCCCGGTGTACTGCGACAACACGGGTGCCGTTGCGCAAGCAAAGGAGCCTAGGTCTCACCAAAGATCCAAACACATACTGAGAAAATACCACATAATCCGGTATATTGTGGCTAGAGGTGACATAGCAGTTGAAAGAGTCGCCTCTGCAGACAACGTTTCCGATCCACTTACGAAGCCCTTGCCTGGACCGTTGTTTGAAAAACATCGCGAAACAATGGGACTGCGTCTGATGAGTAGTTGGCTTCAGGGCAAGTGGGAGATTGTTAGAGTAGATGCCCAACTAGCCAAGTTGTGGCGTGTGGGTTTATAGACTCTTGTATGAAACAATCTTTATATATGATATTCGCATTTAATTATATGGCATTCTTTACTTTCATTGTGTTGTATGATGATTAACAATTGCGTTGAGTAAAGACCTAGAATGCACTAAAGTGTATGTTAGTTGTGATAGTGGGTATGACATCTATCATGAAACACATCTAATAGTCACTGTGTATTCTGAACATGTTCCTAGTCGATTGGGCCGTCAAAATGAGGATAAGGCCGCCCGAGTTAGAGACTAGTATCTGCGATGCGAAGTACCATGTTTCATTGGTAGGGAACATTGTGATGTTCTGAGCATGGAGATAGATAGTGACCTGGTGATCTATCGAACTACCCTCGTTCGGACTTTCCAAGTGGTTACCATTTGTCGAGTGGATAAGTCTGAGGTCTTGGTTGTACTGATTAGTCCTCACGACTCGAAACGTCATTGAGACTCTACATGATAGGCGTCTCACTTTGACTCGTTTGCCGACTAACTTGGGGTCATCAGACGGCAGGATTGGGTGAGATCACGATGCATGTAGGAGTCGATGCATCGTTGTCGAGGATTCACCGCTCGCTGAAATGCGTGGATATCCTATGTTATCTGAGGAGACGATAGTGTATAAATCTCTGTCCAGAGTACTAGAAGTATTTTAGGTAAATGTGTTTACCTAGTTACACTCGCGATGTCACTATTCGATCTCCAAGATGTATTCATAGCTATCGGATCTCTAGCGACTCTCGATTTACCAATGGTCGTTGATCTGATCGGGATATATGGATTGAAAGGACCGTACTATACGCTAACCACGACCAACTGGTTCTTTCAGGCACTATCAGTGATACCTAGGGGATCATGGGGCGATGTTGCTAGACGCTCATACCATGATCCGATGGGCAAGTCCGGAATTGTGATTCCGGAGCCACAATGGTTGTGGGCCCACGGCTAGCTGTATCCCTGAACCATTGAGGGTCACACAAGTACTAGATTCGAGATTCCCGCACGGATACTCAGCTCAATGTGTTGAGCATACGAAGAGGATTTTGGGGAGTGCGACTTCCTAAAAGTCAACAGAGGTCAAAACGAGATTTGCCGATGTTGAGGGGCAAAACGGTCATTTTGCACTGGGGTTCTGAAAAATGGTTTTTCAGATCATAGTATTCAGTTTTGGAAACTGAGTCGATCGGTCCGATCTGATCGGCGATCGGAGTTACGATGAAGTCTCGGTGATGGAGATGAATGGAATGTTCATCCGTTGGACCCGGGCCCGTTGGGCCGGATCCAAATCCATCACCAAGTCTATTTAATTAAACTTAATCTTAGAAATTGGTCGGAGCCAAGCACGAGTTGCCAGCAAGGTAGTGATCTAAACACCCTATGAATGTCATAGTTTGATTATTGTTTTGAACTGTATTGATCGTCTCCCGGCATATTTTTTTCTTCCGCTGCCTCGCCGGGAGGCGTGATCCGGATCCGCCGCGGCTACCCAACACTGATATCGTGGGCTTTCAGATGTCTCTTAGCGTGTTTTGTAGATGGTGTTGGTACGTCGTCGCTTGGATTAGTTGGAACTACAGCGTTTTGGATTAGCGGAGGAGACTCAGCTGTGAGTTGCGTTAGCTTTCAGCAGTGCGAGAGATCTGATGTTGCGTTGCTATCAGATGTTGGTTAGTTGTTTAGCAGTGAGTAGCGGGTGACGTGTCCAACTATGACAGTAACCCTCTGCGACGTCGTTTGGTTTAAGTGATCGCTGTTTTGGCGTAGAGTAAGACCTGTTGCGAGATCTGGATGCGAGCGGGAATATCAGCTGTGTTAGCTTAAGTTGTCGGTGGATCGGTTTCCAGTTTTAGTCAGCAGTGAGATTTAAATAGGGGACTTAGCCTTAGTTCACTATTATTGTTTCCCGACACTTAGAATATTTTTTCGATTGTCAAACTCTGTCGTGATACCCTAGCTACTGTTCACCGAACCTTATCTTCTTCGATTGCCGACGGTAGACAACTCCGATTGAAGTAAGAGTGGTAGCGTTGGAATCCTCTTGCTGAGACGCTTTGTTTGGATATTGCTTTCGGACGTTTTCTTGAAGCTGGTGAGGTGCGCGAAGACATCTCCCTTTTGTAGTCTGTTAGCGTTCCATCCTAGCTTTTTGGGATAAGTGTTCAGATTCTAGCTTGTGTTGTTTAGAGATCTCTGTTGAGATAGAGGGGTAGAATAGTGCTGGTTGAGTTTGTAGCTCCCAGCTGCTGTTTTTATGTGTTTCGATCCTTGAGTAGTTGTTTGTAATTTGTTTAACAGGTGTGAGATCTGTGTTTCTCGGACACAGTTTGTAGTAATTGTTGCACAGTGACTTAAGGTAAGGATGTGAGCTTGTTACAGCGTTGAGATTTGGCATGGATATGTGCTCATGCTTGCTGTTCTGTGATGCTGTGTATATTGTCTTGTTACCCGTTGCATTGTGTTGCACTGCATACACGCATCTGTTGCATGTTGTTTCAGATCTCTTGTAGTAGTGCCTTTATGCTTGCTGTTTGAGCGTGCCAGGGTGTTTGTAGAGGCGAGCAGGTAACTCCCGTACCTCATCTCCCTGCTGGGACTGTTAGCCACCGTGAGCGGAGTGGGTAGCTCCCACATCTCACGTGTTGGGCAACAGTAGGTTGAGCGTTGTTTATGCACCTGGTACCGTGTGCTGAGACGAGTGGATAGATCCCATATACTCACACACATTGTGGCCACTGCTTTCTGTTCAGATTCCAGTTTTTGAGCTGCCTTTGGAATCCTTAGGCTCTCGGTGTTCGGTTGTAGCCTTGATCTCATGCATAGCATTTGCATTGTATCTGTTGCTATCTAACTGCTGTTTTTCAGTTGCTCTCCATACTTGGGTTTGACCCCTGTCCCTCCGGGGCTTGGTTGTTTGTTTACTGTGTGTGTTTTCAGGTTATCATGGTTACTCTGTTGGTCGTGGATTAGACCCAGCTGGAGGTGGCCCAGGAGGTGGTTAGAGTGTCCCAGTTTGCGTATAGCATATTATGTATCAGTATTGTTAGCCAGGGTTGTCCTGTGCTTTGTAGTAGTGGTTGTATGGTACTTGATATATGTTTTAATATTGTACTGTTGTACTGAATTGATTTTGTAAACTTGGATATTTTAAGTATTGTTGTATTTTAAATTATATGTTTTAATCGTCAGGCCAAAGCGAAAATTTAAGCTACTTTTGTATGCTTCCGCTAGTGTTTTCCATGGTTTAACTCTGTATTGTGCACGAGGCCTGACATTTTTGGTATCAGAGCTTAAACAGGGATAAGCTCGATTTCTTTGATCACACTTGAGTCTAGGCACAGTGTTGCGTGTTGCATGTGCTTGATTATGTGATTTGATGTGATCTATGTGCTATGTGATATATTTATCTGTTGTTGCGAGACCTTACCTTCTTAGGGCCTTCGTAGATGCCGCCTAGACGTAGGGGTAGAGGTAGAGGGCAGTTTCAGGAAGAGTCCGAAGGTCAGAATGAGGAAGTGCAGCGTAGTGTTCCTCTTCGTGGACGCGGAAGATAGTTTGACTTGGAGGTAGATGAGCTGGAAGCCCGGGTGGATGATATGGAACTAGTGATGGTGAGGTTTCAGCGGATGAATCCTCAGACGTTCAATGGCGATGAGCCTAGTTCCGATGCTTAGTCCTGGTTGCAGCATATTACTGGATTGTTCGATCGTGTCAGGTATGATGATGAGCGTAGGCTGAGTTTAGCTATGTTTCAGTTGAGGAGAAGTTTCGAGCGTTGGTGGAGAGGTGCTTCTAGGACTCTCGAGGAGACAGGCGTGGGGATTTCGTGGAGTAGCTTTTGTACTGCCTTTCTTCAGGAGTACGTTCCAAAATCTTTTGTGAACGCCAGGGAGCGTGAGTTCGATAACCTGGTTCAGGGTTCTATGTCCGTGGGTGAGTATGCCCAGAGATTCTCTTCTCTTCTTGCATATGTTCCGCATGTAGCTGGCCGAGAGAAGGCGAAGAGAAACAAGTTCATGGAGGGGCTCAATGAAGAGCTGTATTATTTTGTGTTGAAGGGGTTCACCGGCGAGCTACGAAGAAGCGATGGACAGGGCTATAGACATTGAGGAAGGACTGCAGAATCGTCGGTCGCGTGTTAGGCTGCAAGGAGTGCAAGGTAGTCATCCCGTATAGACATTGAGGAAGGACTGCAGAATCGTCGGTCGCGTGTTAGGCTGCAAGGAGTGCAAGGTAGTCATCCCGTGGTTTCGGGGGTGCAACCTTCCCAGTCAGTGCAGTCGTCTCGGCCACCCGAGCAGCAGGTAGCTCAGCAGCCCGGACACCAGAGGTTTAGGCCTTGTGGTCGTCAGTTTAAGAAGAATTCTGGTTCTAGTTCTTCTGGCTCGGGGAGTTCGAGGAGTGGCAGTAGCTACAGGGTTGAGTATTGTGTCCAGTGTGTTGGTGTGCAAGGTTCGTGCAATGTCTGTGGTCAGTACGGACACTTTGCTAGAGTGTGTCCTTTGTCTGGTTCTCAGCATGCCGTAGCTCCACCGCAGGGTCGAGGTGGATCATCTAGAGGTCGTTCTTTTCCAGCCCAGCAGCAGAGGTTAGGGGAGCCTCAGTTTAGGCCGTTTCAACATCCTTGTCCTTCGCGCTTTGGACAGTCTTTCCATCCTCAATTTTCTGGACCTCAGCTTTCCCAAGTGAATGCCATGACTAGGAAGCAGGCGGAGAGCATGCCAGGCGGAGGGATTATCGCAGGTACTTGCTATGTTTTTGATTTTCCTGCACGTGTGCTGTTTGATACAGGAGCATCACATTCTTTTATTTCTGATGCATTTGTGGTTGAGAATGGTTTGCGTACCACATCTTTGTGTGATGTTGTGTCTGTAGCGACTACGTTCGGTGCGAGCCTGTTCTCCCAGGAGATTTTGTTGAATGGTATTCTAGGTTTGACGAGAGTGTGTTGTTAGCCAACCTGATCAGGCTAGTGATGTGGGATTTTGATTGTATCGTGGGAATGGACGTGTTGTCTAGCTATAGGGCCACAATCCATGGCATTGTGCGATTTAGGCCCCAGTCTGGCGAGAAATGGAATTTCTACGGCCAAGATTCCCAATCGGAGATTCCTTTAATCTCTACGATGGAGATGTTTAGCCTGTTTTCGCTAGAGAATGCTGGTTTTATGATCTATGCCTTAGACGCGTCTTATTCTTCGAGCGTAGAGGGTTCCAGTGGTTCGAAATTTCCCGGATGTGTTTCCTGAGGAGATTCCTGGTTTTCCTCCGAGGAGGGAGATAGACTTCAGCATTGAGTTGGTACTTGGTACAACCCTGATTTCGAGAGCACCGTATCGTTTAGCGCCTGTTGAGTTGAGGGAGCTTAAGGTTCAACTTAGTGATTTGCTGGAGAAGGGATTCATTAGGCCTAGCATGTCCCCGTGGGGAGCGCCTATATTGTTTGTCAAGAAGAAAGACGGGTCGATGAGGATGTGTATCGACTTTAGGCAGTTGAACAAGGCGACAGTGAAGAATAAGTACCCTTTGCTTAGGATCGATGATTTGTTTGATCAGATTCAAGGTTCGGCTGTGTTTTCGAAGATCGATCTGCGTTCTGGGTATCATCAGTTGCGCATCCGAGAGCAGGATGTTGAGAAGACTGCGTTTCGTACGAGGTATGGGCATTATGAGTTTCTAGTTATGCCTTTTGGTTTGACGAATGCTCCCGCAGTTTCATGGATTTGATGAATAGAGTCTTTAGAGAGTTCATCGATCAGTTTGTGATTGTGTTTATCGATGACATTTTGGTGTACTCCAAGACTTCGTTGCAGCACAAAGAGCATTTGAAGTTTGTTCTTCAGAAGCTACGAGACTCGCAGCTGTACGCTAAGTTCTCCAAGTGCGAGTTTTGGTTAGACTGATTTGTGTTTCTGGGTCACGTGATTTCTATCTATGGTATTTCTGTGGATCCCAGTAAGGTTGAGGCCGTTCTCAACTGGGAGCGTCCCAGGAATGTTGCTGAGATTCGTAGTTTCTTTGGTTTGGCTGGCTATTATCGGAGTTTTATAGAGGGATTCTCTAGTATAGCTAAGCCAATGACGCAGTTGACTCAGTAAGACAAGAGGTTTGTGTGGACTGAGCAATGCGAAATAGCTTTCTTTTGCTCAAAGAGAAGCTAACTACTGCGCCTATGTTAGCTCTGCCATGTGGTTCAGAAGGTTTTGTGGTTTGTGCATATGCTTCCTTGAATGGATTGAGTTGTGTATTGATGCAGAATGGTCGAGTCATTGCGTATGCCTCTCGGAAGTTGAAGCCACATGATACTCGTTACCCAGTTCATGATTTGGAGTTAACAGCAGTTGTTTTTGCTTTAAAGATTTGGCGCCACTACCTGTATGGTGAGCAGTTTGTGGTGTACTCCGACCACAAGGGTCTTCAGTATTTGTTTTCTCAGTTAGATTTGAACATGAGACAACGTAGATGGATGGAGCTGCTTAAAGATTTTGATTGTGAGATCAAATACCAGCATGAGAAGATGAATGTAGTTGCTGATGCATTGAGCAGGAAGGCTCAAGTGGCTATGCTGGCTTCGATGCAGATTTCGAAGGTCCATGAGCATCTAAGCACTACTGGTTGGCGTTATTACCCAGCTGAGGATTATGTTGTGGTGTCTTCTTTTCAAGTTGAGCCACAGGTTGTTACTAGCATTAGAGCAGCTCAGAGGACTGATCCATCCATCCATGAGTTAAAGCTGAAGGTGAGAGCTGGACAGTTATAAGACTATTCTGTCTCTTCTGATGGTTGCTTGAGATTTCGTGGCAGGCTGGTTGTGCCAAATCTGGTTGATCTTAAGGAAGAGATCTTGCGAGAAGCGCATTGCACTAGATACAGTGTCCATCCTGGTGCAAGGAAGATGTATCATGCCTTGAAGCAGCATTACTGGTGGGCAGGTTTGAAGAGTGATGTTGCTGATTTTGTAGCCCGTTGTCTAAATTGTCAGCAAGTCAAGGCAGAGAGGATGAGACCTGGTGGTTTTTTGAAAAGATTAGAGGTGCCCCAATGGAATTGGGAGCACATAGCTATGGATTTTGTCACGCATTTGCCTCGTTCCAGCAGAGGTTGTGATTGTCGAAGTCTGCGCACTTCATTCCCTACAACATGAGCTATTCTTTGAAGAAGATGGCGAAGATGTACATAGATTTCGTGGTGCGTTTGCATGGTGTTCCAGTTTCGATTGTTTCAGATCGTGATCCTCGATTTACTTCCAGGTTTTGGAAGAGTTTGCAAACAGCTTTAGGTACTAGATTGGCGATGAGTACAGCGCATCACCCCCAGACAGATGTGTTGGCGCAGTGGCGGATCCGGATCCCGTTCCCGGGGCGCAGCGGAAGTTTGAAAATTTTGCACCGGAAACGTTCAATACATAACATAAATCAACAATAAACATCCATAGGGTGTTTGAATTGTTACCTTGCTGACGTCTAGGCGCCTGGCTACGACCAGATTCACAGGGAATCCAGCACTTCAACGGTATGCGGCGGTAGATCTCCTAATCTGGTCCACGACTGGAAACATGACTCCTTTGTCAGTCTGCACAAGAAGAGCTGACGAATTTTCCACGAACGGAATCTCCACGACAAGGTGATCGGAACAAGTCCGATCACGGCAAGCGGCGGCGGCCGAGAGAGGCGTGGAGGAGAGGGGTGGACGGCGCTTGGAGGCTAGGGTTTTGTGTTTTGTAATGTGCCATACATCAACCCTAGGCCATGCATATGTAGACTAGTACTGGGCTTGGACCGGCCCAATGGGCCTGGGTCAGGCCCAGGTCCATATGAACATTCGGTTCATTTCCATCATGGCTTCATCATAACTCCGATCGACGATCTGATCGGACCGATCTACATAGTTTCCAAAACTGAGTATTATGATGCGAAAATAATTTTTCAGACCACCTAGTCCAAAATTGCAGTTTAGCCCTTCAAGTTTGGGAAATCGCAATTTGACCCCTGTTGACTTTTAGGAAGTCGCACTCCCTAAATTTCTCCTCCTATGCTCAACACATTGAGCTCAATTTCCGTGCGGGAATCGTGAAACCAGTACTTGTGTGACCCTCAATGGTTCAGGGATACAGCTAGACGTGGGCTCACAACCATTGTGACTCCGAAATCACAATTTCGGACTGACCCATCGGATCATGGTAAAGCGCCTAGCAACATCGCCCCATGATCCCCTAGGTATCACTGATAGTGCCTGCAAGAACCAGTTGGTCGTGGTTAGGGTACAGTACGGTCCTTTCAACACATATATCCCGATCAGATCAACGACCATTGGTACATCGAGAGTCTCTAGAGATCTAATAACTATGCATACATCTCGGAGATCAAATATTGACATCGCGTGTGTTACTAGGTAAACCCATTTACCCAAAACACATCTAGTACTCTGGCCAGAGATTTATACACTATTATCTCCTCAGATAGCATAGGATATCCACGCATAAAAGCGAGCGGTGAATCCTCGACAACGAAGCATCGACTCCTACATGCATCTACCAATGAAACATGGTACTTCACATCGCAGATGCTAGTCTCAAGATCGGGCGGCCTTATCCTCATTTTGACGGCCCAATCGACTAGGAACGAGTTCAGAATACACAGTGACTATTAGATGTGTTTCATGATAGCCATCATATCCACTATCACATCTAACATACACTATGTTGCATTCTAGGTCTTTATCCAACACAATTGTTAACATTATAACATAATGAAAATAAAGAATGCCATAAAAGAAATGCGAATTTCATAAATAAAGATCGTTATACAAAGAGTCAATAAAACCCACACGCCACAAGTTGGCTAGTTGGGCATCTACTCTAACAAGATGGCCACTCTGAGAGAATTATCCAGATTTTAGAGGATATGTTGAGAGCTGTTGTGATGGACTTTAGTGGTAGCTGGCAAGACTCGTTGTCTTTGGTTGAGTTTTCCTACAATAACAGCTATCAGGTCACGATTGAATGGCACCATTTGAGGCTTTGTATGGCAGAAAGTGCAGATCGCCGATATGTTGGGAAGAAGTGGGGGAGAAGCAGTTGTCTTCTCCAGAGTTTGTGCAGCAGATGAGAGATCAGGTGGATTTGATTCGCCAACGAATGAAAGCTGCACAAGATCGCCAAGCTAATTATGCGAATAAGAGGCGTAGGCCTTTAGAATTTGAGGTTGGTGATCTAGTTTTCCCTTAAAGTTTCTCCTTTCCGCAGTGTTATGATATTTGGTCTCAAGGGAAAGTTAGCTCCTCGTTATGTTGGTCCTTATGAGATAGCTGAGAGAATTGTCCCTTTGGCATATAGTTTGCTGTTGCCACCAGATTTGTCTTCCTTACATGATGTGTTTCATGTTTCGATGTTAAGGAAGTATGAGCCAGATCCTTCGCATGTGTTGAGAACTGACGAGGTTGAGCTAGATCGGACTTTGAGCTATGTGGAATATCCCTTGCAGATCTTGGATAGAAAAGAAAAACAGTTGAGGAACAAAATCATTCCTTTGGTTATGGTTCAGTGGAGAAAACATGGTAGGGAAGAAGCTACTTGGGAACTGGAAGAGAAGATGCAGCGTGAGTGACCACACCTGTTTGAGTGAACGTTGTATCAAGATCCAGTAGTTGATTCTTTGTTATTTTCCTGGTAGATGTTTGCTTATGTTTATTTCCCCAGTTATCTTTAACTCTTGATTCGGAGTTGATTGATTTCGAGAATGAAATCCTATTTTAGTCGGGGAGAGATGTGAAATCTAATGAGATTAATTAAGTTAATTAATCGGGTTTTATTGAGATCAGCTTTGCGTCGATGTGCTTGAGGAAGCTATCGGGTTTTTTTAGTCCTTGGATCAAGTCTGGAGATTTAGAGTTTTGGCTTGAGATCTGTTTCAGAAGTTAGCGTGGGTCATCGCTGAATGCTAGTGTTCAGCAGTGGTGACGTGAGCAGTTGTCGCTGGATTGTTGGTTTTTAGATTTGAGGAGAAGTCTGATATCGTGGGCTTTCAGATGTCTCTTAGCGTGTTTTGTAGCGGGTGTTGGTACGTCGTCATTTGTATTAGTTGAAACGACAGCGTTTTGGATTAGCGGAGGAGACTCAGCAGTGAGTTGCGTTAGCTTTAAGCTGAGCGAGAGATCTGATGTTGCGTTGCTATCAGATGTTGGTTAGTTGTTCAGCAGTGAGTAGCGGGTGACATGTCCAGCTGCGACAGTAACCCTCTGCGATGTCGTTTGGTTTAAGTGATCGTTGTTTTGGCGTAGAGTGAGATCTGTGTTGCGAGATCTGGATGCGAGCGGGAATATCAGCTGTGTTAGCTTAAGTTGTCGGTGGATCTGTTTTCAGTTTTACTCAGCAGTGAGATTTAAATAGGGGACTTAGCCTTAGTTATCTATTATTGTTTCCCGACACTTAGAATATTTCCCGATTGTCAAACTCTGTCGCGATATCCTAGCTACTGTTCACCGAACCTTATCTTCTTCGATTGCCGATGGTAGACAGCTCCGATGAAGTAAGAGTGGTAGCGTTGGACTCCTCTTGCTGAGACTCTTCGTTTAGATATTGCTTTCAGACGTTTGCTTGAAACTTGTGAGGTGCGCGAAGACATCTCCCTTCTGTATTCTGTTAGCGTTTCGTCCTAGCTTGTTGGGGTAAGTGTTCAGATTCTACCTTGTGTTGTTTAGAGCTCTCTGTTGAGATAGAGGGTTAGAATAGTGTTGGTTGAGTTTGTAGCTCCCAGCTACTGTTTTTATGTGTTTCGGTCCTTGAGTAGTTGTTTGTAATTGGTTTAGCAGGTGTGAGATCTGCTTTGCTCGGACCCAGTTTGTAATAGTTGTTGCACAGAGACTTAAGGTACGTATGTGAGCTTGTTACAGCATTGAGATTTGGCATGGATATGTGATCATGCTTGCTGTTCTGTGATGCTTTGTATATTGTCTTGTTACCTTTTGCATTGTGTTGCACTGCATACACGCATCTGTTTCATGTTGTTTCAGATCTCTTGTTGCCGTGCCTTATGCTTGCTGTTTGAGCTTGCCAGGGTGTTTGTAGATGTTAGCGGGTTACTCCCGTACCTCATCTCTCTACTGGGACTGTTAGTCACCGTGAGCGGAGTGGGTAGCTCCCACATCTCACGTGTTGGGCAACAGCAGGTTGAGCGTTGTTTATGCACCTGGTACCATGTGCTGAGACGAGTGGGTAGCTCCCATATACTCACACATATTGTGGCCACAACTTTCTGTTCAGATTCCAGTTGTTGAGATGCCTTTGGAATCCTTTGGCGCCCGGTGTTCGGTTGTAGCCTTGATCTCATGCATAGTATTTGCACTGTATCTGTTGCTATCTAACTGCTGTTTTTCTGTTGCTCTCCGTACTGGGGTTTGACCCCTGTCCCTCTGGGGCTTGGTTGTTTGTTGCCTGTGTGTGTTTTCAAGTTATCATGGTTACTCTGCTGGTCGTGGAGTAGACCCAGCTGGAGGTGGCCCAGGAGGTGGTTAGAGTGTCCCAGTTAGCGTATAGCATATTATGTATCAGTACTGTTAGGCGGGGGTTGTCCTGTGCTTTGTAATAGTGGTTGTATGGTACTTGATATATGTCTTAATACTGTACTATTGTACTGAATTTATTTTGTAAACTGGGATATTTTAAGTTTTGTTGTATTTTAAATTATATGTTTTAATCGTCAGGTCAAAGCGAAAATTTAAGCCACTTTTGTATGCTTCCGCTAGTGTTTTGCGTGGTTTAACTCTGTATTGTGCTCGAGGCCTGATAATTTCCAAGTCTATTTTTAACTTGGCTCCTTCCCACCATATCATTGTATCTCCTCTCAGCATGTATATAGCACACCGATGTCTTTCTTGATCTGTCAGATGCAAATACTCAAATATCACTTCCATAGACTTGATCCAGCTTTCAACTATAAGCGGATCAGTAGAACCAGCAAACTCCTGAGATCGTTGTCTCCTGAATCTCTCTCGAGGGTCTTCTCGACTGATTATTCTTCCTGATGATTTCCCATTCCCTTGATTGGTTTGGTCAACCAGACGTTCTAACAGTTGAGCCATACTAGCTAAAACTGGGTTGGTACCCTCTGATTCACTGTCTCCTTCTGTAGTACCCCTTCTCCCTCTACCTCGTCCTGCCATATCTGTAAGGGTACCCCAAATCCACCACAATTATATTATGAGAGATTACTTTTATGCTAGAACATAACTCACAAATATAGAAGCGGCTGGCGAGAGCTGTCTCAGACTAGAATAGTGTTTATCTCAAGGACCATGCTCTGATACCAACTGTAGCGACCGGACTTTTCTTAAACTAGATTAAGAACTTTGGGGTTCGAATTGGAAAGTGCGAAAATTTCAATTATAACGAAAATGGATACTTCAATACGCTTTCTGGACTAAATTGCAATTGTAACTAAAATTTAGTTTAATGAACGGGAACAATTCTGCTCAAATACTGTGCGGAACATCATATACGAGATAATGTCAATTGTGAGTCAGATTTCAACAAAACGAAGAATCAGAAATCTGAATAACTACAAAAACTATCACTAGAGTTCTTTACATCAAAATCTGAATAACAAAAGAATGAAACGGAAACTGTCGTCCACGATAAACAATCTCCACCTCTGATCAGATCTCACCATCCAGCTATTGCGAAATATTGCCTGCACTCAAGAAAACTAGTGAGCCTAAGGCTCAGCAGGTAAAATCTGGAATATCGAAAACATAATAACACATGCAACAATATATGTTACTTTAATGAAATCTGAATCTGAATAGCATAAGAATAAATAAGTTAAATATGATGAACTGTCAAACCTGAAATGTATGAAAGCATAAATATATACATTCTGAAATCATTTTATTTAAGCTTGGTGATTAAAATTACACCGAGCTCTATTCTTTTCTTTTCTGGTAATTATGACAGAGACACCTGTACAGTTGGTCCATTCGTTTGATCAAACTATCATCTGATATCAGGGGGCTGGGATAAATCCCATCTATATGAAGGGGTATACAGATCCGTCAATCCGTAATCCTGATCCTTCCTGCTGTTAAAATCAGATCTCACCATCCAGCTATTGCGAAATATTGCCTGCACTCAAGAAAACTAGTGAGCCTAAGGCTCAGCAGGTAAAATATGGAATATCGAAAACATAATAACACATGCAACAATATATGTTACTTTAATGAAATCTGAATCTGAATAGCTTAAGAATAAATAAGTTAAATATGATGAACTGTCAAACCTGAAATGTATGAAAGCATAAATATATACATTCTGAAATCATTTTATTTAAGCTTGGTGATTAAAATTACACCGAGCTCTATTCTTTTCTTTTCTGGTAATTATGACAGAGACACCTGTACAGTTGGTCCATTCGTTTGATCAAACTATCATCTGATATCAGGGGGCTGGGATAAATCCCATCTATATGAAGGGGTATACAGATCCGTCAATCCGTAATCCTGATCCTTCCTGCTGTTAAAGGGGCACACTGGTTCGTCAGCCAGGCACTCACCCTTCCTCTGGGGACCGTCTGTTATCTAAGTCATAATCTATACAAATTTTCTGTAATAGGTTTCCGTAACATTCTTTCTGCTCTTTCTTTCTTAAATCTATTTTTCTTTTCATTCTGGTACGATTTACTGGTTTTATACTTCTGATAATGTTCTGGAACACTTTGAGAATTTTTGTAATATTTGAGGAGATGAAAACTGAATAAAATTACTCGAATCTGTTCGAATGAATCAAATTAATCTTTCAAAATGAAGCTAAAAAGAATAAGGAATTCAAATCGAGAATTTTTGTATTTATCGAATCAGTTTTGAACAAGAGATAGGTGGAATCTGAATCGCACACAAGTATCTCAACGAAGAAGAAAGAATTCAGATTCTGACTGTTGGTCAACTTAGATATCAACGAAATTAAATAGTCGTTCAGATATCAATGGTCAACCGTAGTCAACTCAGATGTCAATGGTCAATCACATTAGTGTTAACCAAATTCAGATTTGAAACAAAACTCGCATCTGAACTCCGAATAACGTAGAAACAGAACTCTTAACTTAGAATCTCTATAATATACAAATTCAGCTTTTGGTTTAAGAACCAGATTTCAGACTTAACCATGAACACAAAGGTTTCCTTAGTCTGAAGAAATCAAAAGATCTCAAGAAATTTCTGGAAAATATTGAATAAACTACTTGTAAGATACTTTGAAGAAAATCTTGGGAATTCTCAAGAAACTACTGGACGAACATCATCAAACCATCTTCTAAAATCTTTTCTGAGTCAAAATACAGTAAACACGTACTTTTTCATAAAAACAGGTCATGGACTTTCTGTTGTTTGAGGAACAGCAGTAGCAAATTCTCAAACCTTTAAAATCACATATAAACATGCAAATAGAACTGAATATATGCTTTCATGAGTGTAGCAAGAAATAGAGTTTACTTGCCTGTATTCTGCAACACAATTACAGATGGAATCTGGCAAATCACGTACGCACCGCTTGTCTCCTTCGCAAGAAATAGAGTTTACTTGCCTGTATTCTGCAACACAATTACAGATGGAATCTGGCAAATCACGTACGCACCGCTTGTCTCCTTCAAAAAAGCTTTGAAAAGTTTTGCTCGGCTTCTTCACAGAGAGCATCGCTTGAAAATGTTTTGTTTGAGAAATAATGATGCATGATGTGGCTAACATCCTATATATATATATGAATTAAAATGCCTAAAAGAGAGACACATTTACTCAATATGTCAAAAGCTTTTGAAAGTGCTACTCCATTTTAAAGTGAAATCTGATGCTATAGAACCGAACCATTTTATTTAAAAAGAAGGATTCGATTGGCTTGTAAGGATCGACAAAATAGCTCCTCCAATTGCATTCTCAAATCTGAAATTCAACCGAAATAAGAGTTGAATAAAATAGCATTTCAATTTAATCTCTCAAATCTTATAACTTCTAATTGTGGCTTCAAAAGATTCTGGTCGTTACAGATGATATAGGTATTTCCCGATCTTTTGCCTACCAGTACAGTCAGACCATATGGACTCTGAACTATGCAAGTGTGCTTTTGGAAGCTGACTGTGTAACCCTTGTCACACAGCTGACTTATACTAATTAAATTGTAGCACAGATTTTCAACAACTAAAATATCATATATTGAAATGTTATCGTGGGTAAGCTTACCCTTACCCACAGTGTTACCATGTGAGTTATCGCCAAAAATGATTTTCGCTCCTTTGTGAGGTATCACATCTGATAGAAGTTTTGGATTTCCTGTCATGTGTCGTGCACAACCGCTAGTAGGTGAACTGGCCAACACCAAGGAATAATGATATTTGTTCAGACCTTCAAAGAATCTGTTTTTCTTCGCCCTCTCACGACCGGACACATGAGGAACATAGGAAGGAGAGAAGAAAACTTTCGAGCATACTCCCCCATAGACATGGTTCCATGAACCAAGTTATCAAACTCGCTCTCCCGAGCATTAACGTAGGACTCTGGGACGTACTCCTGATGAAAAGCAGTACAAAAACTGTTCCAAGTGATCCCCACACCAGTCTCCTCAAGAGTTCTGTATGCAACTCTCCACCAGCGTTCTGCATTTTCCTCAACTGGAAGGTGGCTAAACTCAGTCTACGCTTATCGTCATACCGCACTCGACCAAACAGCCCTGTGATGTGCTGCAACCAGGACTCAGCATCGGAATTAGACTCGTCACCATTGAACGTTTTAGGATTCATCCGCTGAAACCTCACCATAATCAGTTCCATTTCATCTACACGGGCTGCCAACACATCCACCTCGTCATCAACTTGTCTAGCGCGTCTATGAACATGAATACTATGCTCGCCCTCATCGTTCTAAGCCTCAGATTCTATCGGGATCTTCTTAGTGGCTCTACCCCTACGTCTAGGCGGCATCTAGCAAACACTAAGACAATAAGATCACACAGCATATATAACACATAGTCAAGCACACGCACAAGAAACACAGTGCCTAGACTCAAGTGTGATCAAAAGAATTCGAGCTTATCTCAGTTTAAGCTCTGATACCAAAAATTTCAGGCCCGGTGCACAAATCAGTGATTAAACACGCAATTACAGACACAGAAGCATTAAAAGTGGCTAAAATTTTTCTCTTTGGCCTTACTTAGAAAACGTAATTTAAAATTACATTTACACTTAAAATACCAATTTACAGCAATACAAAAGCTGCAAACCACAGCTGCAAATACAACGAGTACCAACAGAATTTCAAATCTATTTACAACGGTGGCACGGGGCATTCCCCGGCAACAACACCAATACATATATAATTATATATATATATATAACTGGGACACTCTATCAACCTCTGGGGACATCACCAGCTGACTCACCACCATGGCCAGCTGAATAACCTGGAAAAACTGAATGGCACATAACATACCAAACAGCCCCAAAGGGACGAGGTCAAACCCCCAGTACAGAGAGCAACATAAAACAAAAATTAGACAGCAACAGATATAAATGAATGTGCTATGCATGAGGACAACAGGATACAAGGGCAGTAGACTACAATCGAAACAGGAAGTCCAAAGGAGATCAAGAACAACTCAACAGCTTACACAGGCTGCAAGAGAGAAGTAAGTGGCCACGATGTATGTGAGAGCGTGGTAGCTATCCACTCGTCTCAACACACTTACCGGAGCATAAATTCAATTACTCAACATGATGTTGCCAAAGCTCATGAGAGCGTGATAGCTACCCACTCGTCTCATAGCGGCTAACAACTAGATCCGTAGGGAGATGAGGAGCATGGTATTGCCGCTCGTCCTCAATAAAGCATACTGGTACACACGAGTTAGCACAACAACAAATGGCTAACAGGGCATGTGCTCAACAAGGAATAATGCGTGTATGACAATGCAACAGCTTACAATAATCAGCACATAGACTAGATTTAAGCAACAACGATACGATATCAAACACATTACACACATACCAGCAAGCATACAAATACATCCATGCTTATCCCAAAGATGTAGTACAAGCTCAAATCCGTATCTTAGCTTCTGTGCTACAATTACCAAAACACAAGTCCCGAACAACTCAGATCTGAAACCTGCTTAGCCAAATGCGATAATCAGCTCAGGGACAGTAAGCACATAATACTAAACTGGGAGCCATAGCTCAACCCAGCTCTATCCTACCCTTCGAGCACAACAGATAGCTCTAAACGAAGCATAAGAGAGGATCTAACACTTACTCGAAAGCACCTGAACAGAAGAACCAATCGGCCAAAATACGAACAGGCGACACACTATATCTTCTTCGCTTTCACTCTTCTAGCTGCTCAAAGCTATCAAAAGCGGTATAGGAAGAATGGTCTTGGCAAGGGAAATCCAGCGCTACCAGCCTTGATCCAATCAGAGTTGTCTACCACCGTCGATCGGAAGAAATAGGTCAAGGTGAACAGTAAGGGTTTCACTACAGTAGAGGGTATGTTACGGGGAGAGATATTTTCTAAGTGTTGGGAATGGCGAGTACACGATCAAAGTCCTCTATTTATATAACTTAAATCTACCAAGATCTGGTGAACAGTAGCACCGACAACTCAGGGCTTCCAGCTGGTACCTGCTCAAATCTGAGCACTATACCAGATTTGACTCCTCTAAGCTATATCAGATCTGACTACCACCAAACGACGTCGCACAGGAGTCTCACTCAAATCTGACCAGCTCACTAGTCACTCTCTCTCGCAGCTGGTATACGTCATCCAGCTGCACTCGAGCACAACACACACCAGATCTGGTATCTCAAAACAGTACACAGGATACCCAGCAGTAATAGATCTCAATGGATCACGCAGACCAGCTCCCGCCAAAGCTGACCCTAACCTGCTCTCATCCGGTCTGGACCACAAACCGCTTGCACATCCAGATTTGATCACAAACTGTTAGGATAAAATTTATAGTTTTGGTGATAACAAAAGTTAGGTTAAATCTGGATAGTCAGTCGTTGTTAATAGTAGTTGTGTATCCATACGACAAGTTTTCTCAGACGATGACTTTACAGGGTTTCGGTAGTTGGACTTCAGTTGTTGGTTATCCAGACGCTAGCTACAGTAATCCAGATGAGAGCTACAGTGAATCAGTCTTTGGAATCAAATCAGTTGCAAGCTACAGTAATGTTGAACTATCAGACGTTGGATACAGTGATTTGCATATTCAGACGCAGGGACATTGACTCGGTCGATGGGTAATCCATACGCAAGTTACAGTGGATCATTTAATAAGACGCAAGTATTCGAATGTTAGCGTGTGCAAAACGATAGCGTATTGGAATCAGTCGATGGTCTTTGAAACCAGTCGAGAGCTACAGTGGTTTGTATATCCAGACGAGATCTACAACAATATTTACCAGTCGAGGATGTATAGAAAACGATGTCGTTTGGATAAGTTAAAACGACAACGTTTGAACTAACCAGTCGTTGGGATTTATAAGGAAACCAGTCGGTGCATACACTTGAACATTTCCAATCGCAACACTATGAACGACGAAGGAAGTTGGAGCTGGTTAATATAAAGAATTTCAGGCACAAGATTAAAGTGATTCAAATACGTTTATTACTCAATATGGAAAAGATCAGTAGAATCGTACAATTGCCTGGAATTTAGGAGACAACGTTGGTACTATTTTGGGTAAATAGTACATATTTACAGAGGTTGTTACACGGTTATTGCACAGATATGGAAATCGACAAATTAGCTCCGAAAGTGTGCAATTTACCTTTTAGTGGAGCAGAGAATACGGCTACGAATTATCAGAATTTCAAAAGGGATTTTGTTCCCTTAACAAGATTAAATGACCATTGAGAGAAGACTATAAATACCAGCAGTTTGAATTTAAGATACACTTCTTCGCTCTCATTAACTTGCCAAAACTCTGCCAAATTGCTTTATGAGCTTTCATTACTTTGAGTCACTCTCACAAAAGCTCAAACACTCGAAGAACTATACCGTTGATCTTCATAGAAAAATATCTTCGAGTCATCCTCTGATTCACCATTGTTGAATCGATTTCATTATATAAGAAATCAGAGGATTTTACAGTCTCACAGACTTGTATTCATTGTTATATTTAGTTGAGTCTGTAACAAACGGGCTTCCCAAAAATCCGTTTGAAAAAATATTGCTAAGAATTGTAAACCAACAGTAGGCTCGTTGATCGGGTGTGTGCAGAAGGCCTGTACAAATCAAATCTTTTAGTGAAACCTTCCTGAAAAGGAAGAAGGGGAGACGTAGGATATTTATATCCGAACTTCCAGAAACAAACTCTGAACTCTCACTTTTACTTTACGCACTTATTTATTCTTTGTGTTATCTGTTCACAAATAATTGGCCTTTTTCCGCACATACTTTGTTGGCCAAGAGATTTGGAAAAATATTGCTAAGAATTGTAAACCAACAGTAGGCTCGTTGATCGGGTGTGTGCAGAAGGCCTGTACAAATCAAATCTTTTAGTGAAACCTTCCTGAAAAGGAAGAAGGGGAGACGTAGGATATTTATATCCGAACTTCCAGAAACAAACTCTGAACTCTCACTTTTACTTTACGCACTTATTTATTCTTTGTGTTATCTGTTCACAAATAAATTGGCCTTTTTCCGCACAAAATTTTGTTGGCCGAGAGATTTGAATTTAAACTGAGATCCTTAAATCTGGTAACTCGGATTTAAGTTAAGCAGTGCTTGTAAAACTTTTAAAAGGTTTCGAAAAATTTAAAATACCCAAGAGTTCATTCAACCCCCCACCTTCTGAACTCTTGCAGTTGTTTCGAACCTATTGATCCTATTTTCGGGACTATCAATTGGTATCAGAGCATGTGTATCTCAGTATTGAACAGTTATCTTTTGTGTGTTATCATACTCTATCATGTCTACTTCTCACAACAAGATTCCTCTGTTTCCCAGAGAAGATTATGATGACTGGAAGATACGCATGCAAGCGCATCTGGCTGCCCTAGATGATGAAATGTGGGTGGTTCTCACTGAAGGGCCGCTGAAGATTATGAAGCCTAATCTATCTTTTGCTATATCCAATGGCGAGCCTCAGTTCCCTGAGAAGGCAAGACATGAGTATACCAGTGAGGATAAAAAGAAAGCAAACTTAGACAACGTGGCCAGGGATATACTTTACAAGATGCTGGACAAAGACAAAAATATGTTCAGAAAAATCAAAACGTGCGCCACAGCGAAAGACATTTGGGAAAAGCTGACTCAAATTTGTGAGGGTAGCGATGAGACAAAAGAGAACAAGCTGACGGTGGCTCAGCAGAAGTTTGAGTCCATCAAAATGAAGGATGGAGAAACAATGACTAAATTTGACGAGCGCTTCAGTGCAGTTGTCATCGAGTTGAACAGTCTTGGCAAAGAATATAGCAACAGAGATTTAGCACTGAAGGTGATTAGAGCATTACCCAGAGAGTGGGATGTGAAGACTATGGCGATGCGTGAATCCAAAGATTTGAACAAGCTGGAGCTGCACGACTTGTTTGCCAACCTCAAAGCCTATGAATTCGAGTTGGAGACAAGAGCAGAAGCTGGACCATCAACATCCCAGCCAACGAAAGCTCTGGCTGTCACAACCATTGAAAAGTGCTCTCCAAGAACAAGCAAATCAGCAGATCAACTCAGTGACGACATCATGTCCCTATTCGTTAAGAAGTTTGGGAAATACATGAGAAGATCTTTTAACCCTTCCTCTCCTTACAATAATTTCAATAAATCTGATAAAACTGCTTCTGATATGAAATGTTATAATTGTGATCGTCCAGGGCACTTTGCAGCTGATTGCAATAGGCCAAGAAAGGAGGACAGATCCAGAGATGACAAGAGAATGGATGATAGATATCGAAGAGATGAGAAGAAGGAGGATAGATACAAGCGAGAGGAAAAAACTGATGAAAGATCTGTTGAGAGATCCAAGGAGCGATCCAAGGATAGGAGGATGAGAACAAGATCTGACAGAAGGCCCAACAGAAAGAATGATCGTAAAGTATTGGTGGCTGAGGAAAGCACCAAGAGCTGGGCGGACACTGATTTAGAATCCTCATCCAGCAGCTCTTCATCAAGCGATAGTGAACAGGAGGAGGTTCACTGTCTTATGGCTGATCAAACTTCGGATGACGAGGTATTCGATTTCTCTAATGTTGAATTTACACGAGAAGACCTTGTCAGTGTACTTAATGACATGGTCAAAGAGTACATGAAGCTGTCTCATTCATTCGAGGAAGCTAAAGCTGAAAACATAAGTCTAAAAAGTGTTCGAATTGAAATCAAAGTTCTGTGAGGAAAGCACCAAGAGCTGGGCGGACACTGATTCAGAATCCTCATCCAGCAGCTCTTCATCAAGCGATAGTGAACAGGAGGAGGTTCACTGTCTTATGGCTGATCAAACTTCGGATGACGAGGTATTCGATTTCTCTAATGTTGAATTTACACGAGAAGACCTTGTCAGTGTACTTAATGACATGGTCAAAGAGTACATGAAGCTGTCTCATTCATTCGAGGAAGCTAAAGCTGAAAACATAAGTCTAAAAAGTAGTTCGATTGAATCAAGTTCTGATGAGCTTGAGGATATTGACAGCTTGAAGATTGAGTTGAGTAAGCTGATAGCTGAGAATGATTTGTTGAGAAATGAATCCAGTGAGCTCAAAGCTGAAGCTGAGAAATTAACCAAAGAAATGAGCTCATGGAATCAATCGGCTCGTGCTCTCCACAAGCTGCATGAAATCCAAAAATCTGTGCATGATAGAACTGGTTTGGGCTTCAGTAGTGGTGAGAGCAGCGAAGGAGAGACAAGTACTCAATCACAATCAGCATATGACAAGTTCAACAAAATGAGCTTTGTCAAAGCCAATGTGATATATGACTGCTTTGAGTCGATAACATTTGATGACCAGAACTCTCCCAAGCTGAGCGATAATGGCAAAGCTGGTATCGGTTTTCAAAGACCTGAGAATTCCAAGCCCAGCTGGCTAAAGAACAAGCTAGACAAGGATAAAGCGAAAGATGGTTCCAAGTCCTTTGTTCCCAACCAGCCGAGGCGTAATTCGAGGAAGGCAAAATCTGGTTGGAAAAAGACTCAGCCAAGTAGAGATCTAAGTGGTCAGAAGATGAAATCAAAACTCAATAGATCTCACAACAATTATGCACAGACCTTTGTGGATCCGCATACTGGGAAAAATGTGAAAGTAATTCAAGTATGGGTCCCGAAAGGGGTAATCCAATCTGAACCCAAGTAAAAGTGGGTACCAAAAGCTGCTTGTTTGATTGCAGGATCACAGGTACAAAGTAGCAGCTGATGCATCGAAACTGTGGTACTTGGATAGCGGCTATGCAAGACATATGACAGGAAATCGAAAGCTTCTAACAGATGTCACACCACACAAAGGAGCGAAAATTGTGTTTGGTGACAACGCATACGGTAACACTGTGGGTAAGGGTATCTTCCTAGGCTATTCAGCTGTGAGCAAAGCATATCGAGTTTTCAACAATCGAAGCTTGACGGTTGAGGAATCAGCACACGTAGTGTTTGATGAAAGAAGCTTCAAATCAAATTCAGCTGCAAGCCTACATGATTTGTGTTCACGTCTGGAGTCAACAAGTCTTGAAGAATCAGACGACGACGTGCCACAAAGATATTCAGCAGAGTAAGAACAACCAGCAGTGGTCACAACGCATAACAATGTTCAACAGGATCGAATTGCTCCTTGTGCACCAGCTGCTGGAGATGGAAATACAAAGAATCTAGATGCTGTACAACCAGACGCTGCTCAATCAGATGTTGGTCAAGACGGAAGCTCATATCAACCATCAAGACCACCGGCTGGACAACCAGTCGCAAGCAATCGTCTATGGTCTCAAGCCAACGACTGGTGTACCAGCTAGCAAGCACAGAC
>KV012973.1:45566-58755 GCA_001598015.1 Dorcoceras hygrometricum
TTTTGGAAGACAACGCAACTGCTGAATTCTAACAAAGGAATGCAGCTGCTGAATTAGTTCAATAGGAATGCACCTGCTGGTGTTAAAAAAGAAATACACCTGCTGGTTTTAGCAAAAGAAATGCACCTGCTGGTGAACAGTGCAAACACTTGTAATATCGAAACAATGATCACGCTACCAGCCGTCGCCTATTAAACCAGACTTTATACTGATTCAACTAGCAACTACCGATTACACAATCATCAAATCCCGATATTACAGCAAAAGGAAGAACATTCGTAAACATACGGGAATCAAAGCTAACTTCATCGTTCTTTTAAACATCTAACTTTCTTAAAACATCTGGGAGACTTGGATGCAAATGACATCAGCTGAAGCGAAGACTACTGCTTTAAAGATGAAATTCACCAGAAGAACTTTCCTGAACATGGAATCACTTAAACCCGACTGCTCAGCATTTTTTTTAAAACAACATCATCTTCTTTATCGAAGCACTCTGTAAAAACTTTGAAACAGAAACATAACTTTGAACCCGTCATTATTTAAATTTCTTAAACATGTTTAAACATGAACATAACTTATCGTTAACATAAACAGGCAACAATCATGCACTGGAACAATATATATGCTTTAAAATGGCGTAGAAAGAATCAGCTTTTACTTGCCTTTACTGCGAAACTCAAGAGCAGCCGGTCTCAACAGGAGTTCTCCACAAGCACCACCACGAGCACCTTGAAGTTTTTAGAGAAAAATAGGGAAATTTCTGGACAACAATGAAACTTTCTTGCTTACAAAAACAATCATATACGAGATATGATTGTAGTAGGTATTAACACTCGAGTAGGCATGGGATCCTACCAACCCGTGTCCTTTTTCAAAATAATTTGTCAAATACTCCTTACCACTGTTTTGCATTTGAAAACTTTACCAAAACTCTTTTTTAAAAAAAAAAAAGGAACTATTTTTGTCCAGCCGATGGCATTTCAAACCAAAAGCTGAAATATGCTCGTGTTTGTGCTCGGGCGACAGCTGCCTGGAAACCGTCCGCGTCATGCCTCAAAACAACAACTGAAAATCAACCTTTTTAAAACAATTAAAATTAACTTAAGGCTGAAACTGCAATATCAAATAGACCCTTAAAATATAAAATGCTCAAATATGTGATCCTATGGATTTTTGGGGCGTTACAGGCTCCATTTGAGGCGTTGTACAGTCGAAAGTGCAGATCTCCGATCTGTTGGGAAGAAGTTGGTGACAAAACAGCTTTCTACCCCTGAGTTTGTGCAGCATATGAAAGATTAGATTGATTTGATTCGAAGTAGAATGAAGGCTGCACAAGATAGATTTACCAGCTATGCTAACCGAAGACGTCGACCGTTAGAGTTTGAGGTTGGCGATCGTGTGTTTCATAAGATTTCTCCTTTCAAGAGCGTGATGAGGTTTAGATTTAAAGGCAAATTAGCTCCTATATTCGTTGGTCCCTTAGATATTGTTGAGAGGATTGGACACTTGGCTTATAGATTGAGGCTGCCCGATGAATTATCAGCGATGCATGATGTTTTTCATGTGTCAATGTTGAGAAAATATGAGCCAGATCTGTCCCATGTGTTGGAACCGACGAAGTTGAGCTGGATTCTGCCTTGAGCTATGTAGAATGTCCAGTCTATATTCGTTGGTCCCTTAGATATTGTTGAGAGGATTGGACACTTGGCTTATAGATTGAGGCTGCCCGATGAATTATCAGCGATGCATGATGTTTTTCATGTGTCAATGTTGAGAAAATATGAGCCAGATCTGTCCCATGTGTTGGAACCGACGAAGTTGAGCTGGATTCTGCCTTGAGCTATGTAGAATGTCCAGTGTAGATTCTGGATAGGAAGGAGAAACAATTGAGGAACAAGATAATTCCATTGGTGATGGTCCAATGGAGTAAGCATGGCCAAGAAGAAGCTACCTGGGAGGTTGAGGAGAAGATTACAAGATTGGCCTCATCTGTTTGAGCATTGACAGTGTGAATTCTAGGTAAATTCTGATTCTTTGCTTCGAGTTTGATTAGATGATTGTGTTTGATTCGAATGATTTGATTTTTCTTCCCAATGTTTGCCTTTGATTTCGAGCACGAAATCTGTTAAGGTGGGGAGAATGTGAGGATTGATAAATTCGAATTTAGAATTTTCGAATTTTCAGATTTCAAATTTTGTGATTTTTGGTGAAACTTGATTTGAGAATTTCAGATCTCTAGTGGAAATCGTTCAGAATTTAGTTCGGGATTTATCGAGTGAGATCTGGTTGAGATTTGAGTTGAAGTGGTGAGAATTGGATAGAAATCTGATTCCCTAGTGTTTAGAAGTGAAACGCTATCGTTTAGGGTGAAATCTGATGTTCCCGAGTGTTTGTGAGAGCTACCGCGAACTTTTGATGAAACGATGTCGTTTTGGTGATGTCTGGTGGAGTGAGAGATCTGCCAGGGAGAGAGAGATCTGATGGTAGAGATTGGCGCTAGAAGCGCTACGTCGTTGTTTCGCAGTTCAGATGTCTCGAGGTTGGTGTAATCATATGTCAACGATTAGTCAATGCAGCTGGAGAGTAGCGAGAGATCTGTTAGCGCTAGCGTGTGGACAAGAGCAGATGTCAACGTTGGTCAACATGTGTTAGCGATGCTGCGTCGTTTTGATAAGTTGTAGCGACGTCGTTTGATGTAGTGCCTTAGCAATGCATGGAGAGATCTGATCAGCGATGAGCGCAAGTGTTGGTTTCAGATGTCTCAGAAGCGTCGTCGTTTTGACTAATTAGCGCTTAGCGTGATCGAACCTGTGCGAGCGCTGAGAGATCTGATGTATGTAACGCTGGAGCATTTCAGATGTCACGTGTACGATGTCTTTTGGTTTAGTGCGTAGGTGTTTAGCGTTAGCGCTGAAATCTGATGGATATGTGAGCGCTGGTTTCAGGTTCGAGAGATCTGTTTGGCGCTAGGATGTGATGCGAGGAAATCTGTTCAGTACCAGAAGATGATTTTGGTGAAGGAGTCTGTTTAAGTCGGTGGCTGGTGAATTTATACGCTAAGTAGAGATGAACACTTAGTCATTTTTCACCCGACATTTCCTATCTTCTCATTTGAAACCCTCGTTCGGTACTGTTCATCCGTAGCCTATTTCCGTCATTTGTCGTCGATTCCCGCCGTTGTTTTGAGCGTGGTTGGTGGCGCTGAGCTCCCCTTGCTGAGGCCTTTCGATTTATACCAACTAGGAGGCTTGAATCGACCTAGGAGAGGATCGCGTCGTGACTGCCGAGTTCGTGTAGCTTCGTGATTTCGGAGCTTTGGTTCTCCGGTGTTGTAGCAGCTTTTGAGTAAGCATTTTCTGTCGTTCTAAGCTTAGAAATTTCTGTTAGAACGTTGTTTAGACCTGTAGAACCAGATGTGAGTTCTTGGTCATAGGCAGTGTTATATAGACGTTCAGATTTGTGCTAAGTAGCGTGATATCTTAACAGATTTTTGTTCCAGGAGCCTTCTGTCGTGGTTGAGGAAGCCAGGAGAAAGCTGAATTGTGCGGGTTGAGGATTGTCGTGCCTTTGGTAAAATCTGTTGAGGTAGACTTAGCAGCGAGGTACGAATTGGAGCAGCTCTAAACGGCTGTGAGCTTGAACATGACTATATTTCGAGTTGTGAAATCTGTTGAGAGGCTGTTATGTGAATTATGTGAAATTGAATTGATGAATTGATTGATTGTTTGTTCTGTTTTGTCCAGATTGTACATGTAGAAATCAGATTTGAATTTCTTGTCATACATGCATACATATTGAGCCATTCGATCGATTGATGACCTGATTGCAAGCCACGTTGTAACCGGCTGACTGAGTAGTCGTGCCCTAATGGTCCAACGCTATCATCGTAGTGGTGATCGACGGAGTTGTCGTATTGGAATACCATCGAGCTGTGATGGCTGACGGGCCGAAATATCACGGATCGATGATTTCCACCGGCTGCTTGGCTGTGCGTGATATAGAGGCTGACTTGAGATGATTTTTTCCAGATGATTAACTGGCCTTGATGACTGATTCCTTTGGAAGCCACATGCATTTCATGACTTGATTTATAGCATGTTGTTTGATTGCTGGTTTTAGATGGCTCTTCGTACTGAAGCTTGACCTCGTATTTGTTATCCTGCTTTTGTGTTGTTTGGGTTTGTGTTACCCATTTGCAGGATCTTCAGGTAGCCAAGCTGGACCGAGTGGAGTGCCAGCTGGTCGATCCCCGTTCTCTTGAGTCCCAATTATTTTATGATATGTATTGAACCGAGGGATGCCCAGTGTTTTTATGTATTGGGGATCTGTATTTGATTTGAGTATTGATTGTTACCTGTTTTATTTGAGTTTGAGTCAACTCGTATTTTGATTATGAATATTTTGAATGATGATTTTGATTTCAGGCCCAAATGATTTCGAAAAAATTTTTAAGCCCGATCTTTCGCTTCCTTGATTATGTGCTTAATTGTGCTATAATCTCTGTTTGTTAGCACGGGGCCTGACAACCGAAGTCTGTCCCCTCAACAAAGGACACACTCTAACATAGTGTCCGGGCTGTCCGCAGTTACGGCAAGACCCCTGAACTCCACGACACTGCGAAGTCGGATGCTTTCCCCCGCACTGTCCACAAGACATACTGCACTGCTACCAGAACTCACAGAACCAGAGGAACTCGAATTCGCCTTCTTCTTGAACTGCTTCCCTCGAGGTCTAAACTGTTTACGATTCGATTGCTGCGAACCTTGAGGAGACTGAAACGATTGCGACATACTCTGCATCGGCTGAAGAGCACGTCCAGATGTCGGCTGAACCGGAGCCTCTACCTCCAACAAACTCTCCTCAATGTCTACCGCTCTATTCACAGCGTCAACATAAGTAGCAGGAGAACCAGACAACACCATCCGGAATAGGTCAGGCCTCAATCCCTTCATAAACTTGTTCCTCTTCGTCATCTCCTGGTTGGCTATGTGTGGCACGTACATCAGAAGTGAAGAAAACTGCCTGGCATACTCGGCCACTTTCATCGTCCCTTGCTTCAGATTATCAAACTCCCGCTCGCGACTGTTGTAGTAGGACTATGGGGTATACTCCTATCGGAACGCGGCACAGAAGCTCTCCCAAGTAATCACACTCCCACTCTCACGTAAGATACGGGAAGTACCTCTCCACCAGCGCTGCGCATCATCCCTCAATTGCAACACCGCCAGCTTTAATCTCTACTCGGGAGAGTACTCCAAAGTATCAAACAGCTCCTCCATCTGCACTAGCCAACTCTCGGCCAACGTACCACCCTCAGCAGCAGCAAAAGTCGGACGGTTCGTCCACTGGAACCTAGCTAAGACTAGCTCCATCTCTCCTATCTGTCTCGTAACATCCTCAACCTGCTGATTGCCCTCATCAGTATCCGAGGCCCTAGACTCCTCTGCGGTACGTCTAGTAGTCCTACCTCTACCTCTCCTCGGCGGCATCTAAAAAATTCTCAAGGTAAGACTAATAGCAGATATCAAAGAGACAGATAATATAATCACGTAAGTCACAGAGTCAATCAAAAATCAAATCAAAACTCTGTGCCTAGACTCGAGTGTTGGAATAGCGGTGGCGGATCCGAATCACACTTCCCGGGGCGCAGCGGAGAAAAAAAAAATTGCCCGGAAAATGTTCAATACATTCAATAAAATCTACAAACATTCATAGGGTGTTCGTAGATAGTTATCTTGCTGGCGTCTAGGCGCCTGGCTCCGACCAGTTTCACGAGGAAACCGGCACTTCAAACTGTAGGCGGTGGTAGATCGTCAATCAGGTCCACGACCGGAATCGATCTTCCTCCGTCAATCTGCACTAGAAGACTTGAAGGATTTTGCAAGGACGGAAACACCTCTTCACGATGGCCGGAATAAGTCCGGCGAAGGGCGGCGCGTGGTGGCCGAGAGGTGAGGAGAGGTGGGCGGCCAATTTGTGTGTTTTGGAGGCTAGGTTATGTGTTGTAATTGTAGTGATTAAGCCCTAGATACAACTCATGTAATTATAAGTCATTCATGGGCTTGAACCGGCCCAAAGGACTTGGGTCCAACCCAGGTCCATGTGAACATTCGGTTTGTTTAATTCACTACGGTTTCATCACAACTCCGATCGACGATCAGATCGGACCGATCGACTCAGTTTCCAAAACTGAACATTATGATGTGAAAACAATTTTTCAGATACCTAGTCCAAAATGACAGTTTTGCCCCTCAACAGTGGGAAATCGCAATTTCACCCCTGTTGAGTTTTAGAAAGTCGCACTCCCTAGAATCCTCCTCCTATGCTCAACACATTGAGCTCAGTTTCCATTCAGGAATCATGAATCCAGTACTTGTGTGACCCTCAATGGTTCAGGGATACAGCTAGCCGTGGGCCCACAACCATTGTGGCTCCGAAATCACAATTTCGGACTTGCCCAACGTGGTAAAGCGCCTAGCAACATCGCGCCATGATCCCATAGGTATCACTGATAGTGCCTACAAGAACCAGTTGGTCGTGGTTAGCGTACAGTAAGGTCCTTTCAACACATATATCCCGATCAGATCAACGACCATTGGTAAATCGAGAGTCGCTAGAGATCCGATAGCTATGCATACATCTTGGAGATCGAATAGTGACATCACGAGTGTTACTAGGTAAACCCATTTACCTAAAACACTTCTAGTACTCTGGCCAGAGATTTATACACTATTATCCCCTCAGATAGCATAGGATATCCACGCATGAGAGCGAGCGGTGAATTCTCGACAACGAAGCATCGACTCCTACATGCATCGGGATCTCACCCAATCCCGCCGCCTAATGACCCCAAGTGAGTCGGCAAACGGGTCAAAGTGAGACGCCTATCATGTAGAGTCTCAATGAAGTTTCGAGTCGTGAGGACTAATCAGTACAACCAAGACCTCGGACTTATCCACTCGACAAATGGTAACAACTTGGAAAATCCGAACGAGAGTAGTTCGATAGATCATCAGGTCACTATCCATCTGCATGCTCAGAACATCACAATGTTCGCTACCAATGAAACAATGGTACTTCGCATCGTAGATGCTAGTCTCAAGCTCGGGCGGTCTTATCCTCATTTTGACGGCCCAATCGACTAGGAACGAGTTCAGAGTACACAGTGACTATTAGATGTGTTTCATGATAGCCGTCATACCCACTATCACATCTAATATACACTATGGTGCATTCTAGGTCTTTATCCAACACAATTGTTAATATTATAATCATAATGAAAATAAAGAACGCCATAAACAAATGCGAATATCATATATAAAGATCGTTTCATACAAGAGTCTATGAACCCACACGCCACAAGTTGGCTAGTTGGGCATCTACTCTAACAACCATACTTTGGTTGACTGCAGCATTCCTACATCATTCCCAATGAGTAGAATGTCATCAACATAAAGTACGAGGAATGTCACAGCGCTTTTAACTACCTTCTTATATACACATGGCTCCTTGGGATTCTTGATGAAACCAAATTCCTTAATTGTTTCATCGAATCTCAGGTTCCAACTCCTCGATGCTTGTTTGAGACCGTAGATCGATCTCTGAAGTTTGCATACCTTATGCTCAATTCCAACATATGTGAAACCCTCAGGCTGCATCATGTAGATCTCTTCCTTAATGTTTCCATTAAGGAACGCATTTTTCACATTCATTTGCCATATCTCATAGTCGTACCATGCGGCTATGGCTAGTAAGATTCTAATCGACTTGAACATTGCGACTGGTGAAAAGGTTTCATCATAGTCAACACCTTGCCTTTGAGTGTAACCTTTCACGACCAGTCGTGCCTTGTAGGTCATTACCTTACCATCAGGCCCAAGTTTCCTCTTGTATACCCATTTGCACCCAATAGGAACAATTCCTTCGGGAGGGTTAACAAGAGTCCAAACTTGGTTCGCATGCATTGAGTCAAACTCAGACTGCATTGCTTCAAGCCACAAATTAGAATCAGCATCGGAAATTGCCTCCTTGAAAGTTCTTGGATCAGATCCAACAACTTGATCATCTTGATCATCTTCAAGGAGAAAACCATATCTCTCAGGAGCCCTAGGGACCCTTTCGGATCTCCTAGGTGCGACCATTTCTGGTACTGGCTCTGTAGGTGCGAGAGACTCACTTGGTACTTCAGTTGGTTCTAGAACCTCTTCGAGTTCTACTATCTTGCCCTTCTATCAAGTAGAAATTCCCTTTCCATAAAGGTGGCATTCCTAGAAACAAACACTTTTGTTTCACTGGGATAGTAGAAGTAGTATCCAATGGAATTCTTTGGATACCCAACGAAGTAACATAATATGGATCTCGTATCCAGCTTATCTCCCACTGTCTGCTTCACGTAATCAGGACATCCCCAAATCCTCATGTATGAGTATTTGGGTGGTTTGCCCAGCCATATCTCATATGGAGTCTTATCCACTGCCTTGGTGTGGACATTGTTCAACAACATTACCGCCGTTTCGAGTGCATAGCCCAAAAATGAGGTAGGAAGCTCAGTGAAGCTCATCATAGATCGAACCATGTCCATCAAGGTTCGATTACGACGCTTCACTACACCATTGAGATGTGGTGTGGTCGGAGGGGTCCACTGTGCGAGAATCCCATTCTCTTTCAGATAGTCTTGAAACTCAGCACTCAAGTATTCACCATCTCGATCGGATCGAAGTGCTTTAATACTTTTGCCTAATTGATTTTCTACTTCAACCTTGAATTCTTTGAACCTTTCAAAAGATTCAGACTTGTGCTTCATTAAGTACAAGTACCCATACCTAGAGTGATCATCGGTAAAGGTGATGAAGTATGTGTGACCGTACTTAGTGCCGATACTAAGTGGGCCACACACATCAGTATGGATCAAATCCAATAGTTCTTGGGCACGTTCAGGCTTGCCCTTGAAGGGTTGTTTAGTCATCTTTCCCTTGAGACAAGATTCACAAGTCGGTAGGGAGCTAATGTCTGACAGATCAAACATGTCACTCCTAACTAACTCGTTCATCCTAATTAGAGAAATATGACCTAGCCTAGCGTGCCAAAGTTGTGCTGGGTTAAGCTATCGTATTTCCTTTTAATCATTGTTGTATGTGTTTCGACATCACGATTTGGAACGTCCTTTAATTTTAAGGTGTATAAATCGTTTTCGCGTTCCCCAATTCCAATTAAACATTCATTCTTGTAAATATTGCAAATATAATTAGCAAACATACAAGAATATCCATCACTATCAAGCATAGAAATAGAAATAATGTTCTTTATTAATTTGGGAACAAACAAAACGTTTCTCAATAACAACTTAAAATCAGAAGACAGAAATAAATAAACATCTCCTATAGCTACTGCAGCAACTCTTGCTCCATTGCCAAGCCTCAAGTGGGTCTCACCCTCTCTAAGACGTCGGCTTCTTGTCATCACCTGCAAATCATTGCAGATATGAGATCCACATCCGGTATCAAGTACCCAAGAATTCGAATTAAGAGACATCTTTATTTCGATATAGAACATACCTTTCGCAGTTTGCAACTGCTCGAGGTACTCCTTTCAGTTCCTCCTCCAATGCCCAGGCTTGTGGCAGTGGTGGCAAACATCCTCAAACTTGTTCGGCTTGGAAGCCTTTGCCTTTGGATTCTTAGTGGGCTTTTCCTCCTTCGCAGGGGCAGAACGCTTCTTACCCTTGCGCATGGGCCCCTCCTTCGCAGAGGAAGAAGAGCCCATGAGGAGGACGGGCTTGTCCTTCTTTATGGTTCCTTCGAACACGACCAGCATGTTAACCACCTCTTCGAGGGTGGCTTCCAGCTTGTTCATGTTGAAGTTGACCACAAAGGGGTCGAATGCAGCGGGTAGTGAGAGGAGAAGCACATCCACAGACAGCTCGTGTGGAAGTGTGATATCAAGGCCCGCCAGCTTTTCAACGAGCCCAATCATACGAACCCCATGCTCGTGGACCGAAGTCCCATCACGCATGCGGCTCGTCATAAGCTCCTTGACAGCCGTGAACCTCTCATGTCAAGAGTTCTCCCCATACAGTTCTTTGAGATGAAAGAGTATGTCAGCAGCATACTTTGTCTTCTCAAAGCGCCGTTGCATTTCGTTGGACATCGACGCCATCACATAGCATCGAGTCTTAAGCTCGTCGTCCCACCATTGTTGAAGCGTCACCAGCTCCTCAGGGCTGATATCGGCAGGGGCTTCCTTCGAAGGGCTCTTCTCTATCGTATAAAGAAGTTTCTCCGAAGCCAACACAATGTTGAGGTTTCGAAGCCAGTCTTGGTAGTTCAGATCGGTGAACTTGTTGCTATCCAGTATAGCAGCGAGTGGGTTTTTGATCGAAGACATTATAAATGCAGTTATACTGAAAAGAAAACAGACATACATTACTAACTATATATGAAATAACGCTAAGACATAAAACAAGGTCGTTTAGTTCTATGAATTACCCTCCCACTATTTTAACGATTTCACCACCCTCTAATGAAATCGGGAAAGCAAGTTTCCTTAGTGGGTACACGAAGCCCAATCAAGCGATCATGGACCCGAATAATATCAGCCATCCATGACCCCAAAATAGGTAGTTTCAAATTGCAACCGGTGCAACCTCCATTTATTCACCTCACGTCCAGTAATGGCCCAATAATATGACGCCGTTTACTATCACGTGTCAAAATGACCCATCAATGTTGAGTCGTGAAGGACGGTCCCCTTAACGTCCCCAATAATATGAGCCAACGTTAAATGGAGTTCCAACCGACTCACAACAATTGTCAATGGCGTGGACAGCTTTCCGGCATATATAAGCCCCTCTATAATATGAGCCGGGCCATGTATGTGGGTAGCATCGACGTACACCCATTGTTGATGGAAGGTAGGGATAATTTAAACAGATTTAAATTCCCTTTAGTTTATCGAATAAACTTTTATCTTGATATAAGTTTTAAATCGTATTTAAAACGAGGGATTTTATTTTTTTAAAATTTGGTCTCATGCAATTTTAAATCAAAATTTAAAACATGCGGATTCAACATATATATCAAATATATATTAACTTTGGGATGATCGATCGCGAGAGCTATGCGGTTCGTGGTTGCCAATCACGGACCTGGGTCCAATCCTAGGTGAAATGCAATATGCAATGCAATCCTATTACAATTGCTTCCGATTTTACAGATCTTCGATCTTCAATATCTTTGATCGTCATGGGCCCACCATCTTCAAATGTCCTCCCACTAAATCTAGTAATTTATATTTAAATTGCCATGACAAGTAAGGGATACAATTTGTAGGGGTGGGAACGGGCCACAAACAGGCCCACTTTAAATGATAATCAACAATATTAAATACAACCGAAATCACAAAACCTAAAGCATACACCTAACACATTGGGCACGGCTCTCGATCATCCCAAACATGCAATCAATCTAATTAACTTGCATAAATTAAATAATCAAATTATTTACCACAAAATCATATTTTAATCATGAAATCGCATTTTATAATAAAATCGCATTTTGTCGATAAAATCAAATTTTAATCAACAAAATCATATTTTAATTATAAAATCATATTTCACAATTAAAATCATACTTTGAAATTTTAATTGCATTAAATTGGGCTTAAAACAATTTTAGGCCCAAAAATCTCAAAATTTCAAAATCGACCAAAATCGGCCCGATATCGAATATCGGCCCGAAAACTTCATGGGCTGCCCGGGACAGGCCCGAACAAAACCTAGAAGAAAATTACGACATCGCATCGCCGCGCATGGCCGCGGGCGTAGCGCCCGATTGTGGCGCAACAAATTGCACCATGGCCTGCTGGCCATCGTCCGGCCAGTGTGCAACAATTGCGCGGCCAGCGCGCAACTTCAAGTGACACCATCGTGCGGCGTGAACGGCCGCTATGCACGGCAGGCGCGCAGCGGCGGGTGGGCGGCGGCAGGCGGCCATCAGAAATTTTTTTTTTGTTCGATCTGAAAATTTCAAGATTCATGCAATTCAGGAAACAATGTATTGAAGGATCCGAGCCTTAGCTCTGATACCACTGTTGGTATAGCGGTGGCGGATCCGGATCACACTTCCCGGGGCACAGCGGAGAAACAAAAAAATAATTTCCCGGAAAGTGTTCAATACATTCAATAAAATCTACAAACATTCATAGGGTGTTCGTAGATAGTTACCTTGCTGGCGTCTAGGCGCCTGGCTTCCGACCAGTTTCACGAGGAAACCGGCACTTCAAACTGTAGGCGACGGTAGATCGTCAATCAGGTCCACGATCGGAATCGATCTTCCTCCGTCAATCTGCACTAGAAGACTTGATGATTTTGCACGGACGAAAACACCTCTTCACGATGGCCGGAAAAAGTCCGGAGAAGGGCGGCACGTGGTGGCCGATGGGCGGCGCGTGGTGGCCGAGAGGTGAGGAGAGGTGGGCGGTCGATTTGTGTGTTTTGGAGGCTAGGTTATGTGTTGTAATTGTATTGATTAAGCCCTAGATACAACTCATGTAATTATAAGTCATTCATGGGCATGAACTGGCCCAATGGACTTGGGTCCAACCCAGGTCCATGTGAACATTCAGTTCATTTAATTCACTGCGGTTTCATCATAACTCCGATCGACGATCAGATCGGACCGATCGACTCAGTTTCCAAAACTGAACATTATGATGTGAAAAAAAATTTTTCAGATACCTAGTCCAAAATGACAGTTTTGCCCATCAACAGTGGGAAATCGCAATTTCACCCCTGTTGAGTTTTAGGAAGTCGCACTCCCTAGAATCCTCCTCCTATGCTCAACACATTGAGCTCAGTTTTCGTGCGGGAATCATGAATCCAGTACTTGTGTGACCCTCAATGGTTCAGGGATATAGCTAGTCGTGGGCCCACAACCATTGTGGCTCCGAAATCACAATTTCAGACTTGCCCAACGTGGTAAAGCGCCTAGCAACATCGCGCCATGATCCCCTAGGTATCACTGATAGTGCCTGCAAGAACCAGTTGGTCGTGGTTAGCGTACAGTACGGTCCTTTCAACACATATATCCCGATCAGATCAACGACCATTGGTAAATCGAGAGTCGCTAGAGATCCGATAGCTATGCATACATCTTGGAGATCGAATAGTGACATCGCGAGTGTTACTAGG
>KV012973.1:59089-74876 GCA_001598015.1 Dorcoceras hygrometricum
AGCTATGCATACATCTTTGGAGATCGAATAGTGACATCGCGAGTGTTACTAGGTAAACCCATTTACATAAAACACTTCAGTACTCTGGCCCAGAGATTTATACACTATTATCCCCCTCAGATAACATAGGATATCCACGCATGAGAGCGAGCGGTGAATCCTCGACAACGAAGCATCGACTCCTACATGCATCGGGATCTCACCCAATCCCGCCGCCTAATGACCCCAAGTGAGTCGGAAAATGGGTCAAAGTGAGACGCCTATCATGTAGAGTCTCAATGACGTTTTGAGTCGTGAGGACTAATCAGTACAACCAAGACCTCGGACTTATCCACTCGACAAATGGTAACCACTTGGAAAGTCCGAACGAGGGTAGTTCGATAGATCACCAGGTCACTATCCATCTGCATGCTCAGAACATCACAATGTTCGCTACCAATGAAACAATGGTATTTCGCATCACAGATGCTAGTCTCAAGCTCGGGCGGCCTTATCCTCATTTTGACGGTCCAATCGACTAGGAACGAGTTCAGAGTACACAGTGACTATTAGATGTGTTTCATGATAGCCGTCATACCCACTATCACATCTAACATACACTATGGTGCATTCTAGGTCTTTATCCAACACAATTGTTAACATTATAATCATAATGAAAATAAAGAACGCCATAAACAAATGCGAATATCATATATAAAGATCGTTTCATACAAGAGTCTATAAAATCCACACGCCACAAGTTGGCTAGTTGGGCATCTACTCTAACATCGAGTGTGATCAAATGAAAGCGAGTTTATCCCAGTTTAAGCTCTGATACCAAAAATGTCAGGCCCCGTGCTAATCACTCAAGATTAGAGCACAATTAAGCACATAATCACGGAAGCATAAAAACAGGGCTTAAAAATTTTCGAAATAATTTGGGCATGAACTCAAATCGTCATTTAAAATATCAATAATCGAAATACGAGTTAAATCAAACTCAAGCAAAATAGTATAAAAACCCAAATAAGATACAGATCCCCATATACAAATAAACACAGGGCATCCCCTGGTTCAATACATAATACAATATATAACTGGGACTCAAGGGAATGGGGATCGATCAGCTGGCGCTCCACTCGGTCCAGCTTGGTTACCTGAAGATCCTGCAAATGGGTAACACAGACCCAAAAGACACAAAAGCAGGAAAAGAAATACGAGGTCAAGCCTCAGTACGAAGAGCCATCAAAACATTTAATCATGCAACATGCTATAAATCAATGCTATGAAATGCATGAGGGCTATCAAGGAATTCGGTAATCAAGACCAGCATATCGACTGGAAAATCATCTCACGTAGAGCCTCGATTCCACGGTGTATCAACCGGGAAATCATCGGTCCGTGATCTTCAGGGCCCATCAGCCCATCACAGCTTGGTGGTAGACACTCGAATCCGACAGTCACCACTCCGATGATAGCATTGGACTTTTCAGGCACGACACATCTGTCGGCCAGTCACAACGTGGCTCTCAATCGGGACATCAATCAATCAATCTGTCTCAATATGTATGCATGAATGCCATTCAATAATCAATTCTAAATGCATACAATAACAGTACGTGAAAACAAAATATATAACTCAAGCAAATCATCAACTGTTCCACGTAAAATCATAGAATCAATTCAACAGATTTCATAACATGAAATACAGCCATTTCCACGTTCAAAGCTGTTAAAACTGCTCAATTCGTACCTCCAATAGCTTAATTCTACCTCAACAGATTTCCCAAGGCAAGGCACAATTCGACCTGCACAATTCTACCCTTCACTGGTCACGTACACACAGCAGGCACTTCCTGGAAGCTGAAATCTGTACAGAACATCTAATCTGCCTCCTTTTTAAAATTAGATTTAATATGATTTCCCAGCTGATAGCAGAACAAATCTTATCTTTTGAAATTTTATTTTGTGCAAACCAGTAACTAACTCACGTGTTTCAAAATTCAGATGATTCATCCACTGATGCCATAGCCAGCTCTTAGAATAGTCAGCTACTAGGATGGTTTGCTAAGAATGTGGCTGATCTGACCAGTCAACTTTGTAGGTATTCCCCGATTTGTATCATACCAACACGGTCAGACCTTTCGGATTCGGAACTGTGCATATGTGCTTTTGAAAATTCACAAAGTAATCACTATCACACATGACTGATACTAATTAAATTACATCACATTTCAACTAGAAGAACATTGTTGACAGTGAAGTTACCATGGGTAAGCTTACCCTTACCCACAGTGTTACCATTTGAATTGTCACCCAAAGTGATCTTAGGTCCACTTCATGTATTCAAATCTGATAACAGCTTTGGGTTACCAATCATGTGCCTCACACATCCACTGTCCAGGTACCATGTATATTGCTTCAGTCTTGAGATCTGTTGTAGCTACAATCACAATAGACAAAGTTTGGTACCCTTTGGGTTTATTCGGGTCCATGTTCATTAGACCATTTGGGACCCACACTTGGATAATTCTAATATATCTACCAGTGTGTGGATCCAGATATGTGTGTGCTTTATGTGTGCGCTGTGATCTGATATGCGTCTGATGTACAGTAGATTTTCCCTGAGATCTGGGCTTATGATACTTGGGCCTGTACTGCCTTTACTTCGTAAAAGAATTCGAGAGCTGACTTGGATTTCTACCACCAAATTTGGGATTATCCCTGATCTATTCAATTCATTTCCTGAGCCAGCTCTCTCTTGGCTTTTCAGGAGCATTATATCCTACTCCACAATATCTACCTTGTGAGATCTGAGGTATAGCTACAATCTGTGACTCATCGATTTGGACTCTTCAGGCTGTCCCATGCTGGATTTCACAAAGTTCATTGTTTGAATTTTAGGCTTATCCAGCTTTGGGTGAGTATGCGTCTCTGTGATATTTCTTTCATAGCTTTCATAGCCCAATCTCGATTTATCACTAGATGGCTTCATAGCTCATTGCAATTTTTGTAGTGAAGCGGATAACTTGGTCCAGAAGCTTATGATTTCAGCTAAGCGCTGATTTTCATTTATCATCTCCTGTGACCTATTCCTCAGATCTTCATTTTCAATCTTTAGCTTACTTAGAGCAGTCTGCAAATCATCTGAGCTTACAGGCTCAGCTTTCGTAACACGACTCTCTTTTTCAGCTTTGACTTCCTCAAATGACTGAGAAAGCTTTCTGTACTCTACGACCATGTCATTCAGTGTTGTAACAAGGTCTTCTCGTGTAAAATCAAGGTTTGAAAAATCGAATACCTCTTCAGTGTTATCAGCCATTAGACACTGTACTTCGTCTTCACTATCATTTGCTAAAGACATCCCTGAGCTGGACTCCTCCGAATCTGTATCAGCCCATGAACTCTTATTCTCTTCAGCGAACAAGTATTTCTCACTCCTCTTCTTCCTATAGAATTTCTTGTCCTTTTTGTCTTTACTGATGCGATATGGTTTCCTCTTTGTGTCTTGCTTGGTTCTCTTACAGTCCGTAGCATAATGACCAGATTTGCCAATGATAATATTTAAAGTCTGAAGAAGTGGTAGAATTCTTTTTAAAATAATCAAAAGATTTTGGTTTAGAATTGTTTTTCCGCATGAATTTCTCAAACTTCTTCACGAAGAGGGACATAATATCATTGCTGAGCTCCTCAGCTGATTTTCTTTGAGAGATCTGTTCTGGAATGATTGCTGCTGGAGCTTTCGTAGGCTTTCATGTAGATGGTTCTGATTGAGCTCTTGTCTCCAGCTCAAGCCCATAAGCCTTTAGATTAACGAATAGGTCATGGAGCTCCAGCTTGTTGAGGTCCTTTGACTCCCTCATCGCCAATGTTTTTACGTCCCACTCCTTGGGAAGCACTCTCATGACCTTTAGGGCAAGTTCCCTGTTGATGTACTCTGTTGGATCTGTCTCTACATATCAGAATCTAAGTTTTGATTCACACAAAATCTGCTTCTATTATACTAACGCTCTACGTGACATGCGCAGCTTGCTAAAACTGGAGTAGACGTGAAGATATTCAAACTGGAACAGTGAGGGGACGCCTGAGCTGGACTGGTTGAAGATATCTAGCTGGAACAGTAAGGGGACGTCCAAGCTGGTACAACAATTTATTTCCAAAAGTGCAGGGAACACCAAGCTGGTTCACCGGCTTGGAATAAAAGCAGCACGAAGATCAAACGCAGAGAATGAAGAGAAGAGTTCAAGTGCAGAGAGAAGAAGTGCAGAACAGCTCAAGCGCAGATCAAGTGCAGCTTACAAGAGCAGTGATTGAGAGCGGAGCCGAGTACAAGCACAGTGATCGAGTGCAGATCCGATCACAAGCGGAGTACAATATACCTCACTGAACGACTAGCTGAAGGACCAACTGGGAGGTCAGCTAGGACATGAGAGCTATTCCAATGAGAAGATAGATTGGCTCGAGATGACCCCCGAGGACGAGGAAGAATCTGAATGCTGGGGCACTCTGTTAGTCTTCACAAAACCAAGCTGGCATACCCAATAAGACCAGCTCGAAGAACAACTCAAATGAAGAATTTGCTCAGATATAGGGATCAGATTAGAAACCAGCTGGTTAAGGACAAACCAGATGGACAAGCTGATCAAAAGCTAATCCAAGAAGAAGGGACTCTATCTAGCAAAGTCATGAAATTTTCTACATAGAGAAACTATCTAAAAATGATGAAGATCAGCTCAAGAGCGGTTGCAAACGAGAAGAGAAGAAAAGAACTTTGAACGGCTTGAAGAAGCAACCAGCTCGAACAAGACCAGCTCAGTGCAGACCAGAATGACAGACAAGCTGGCAAGCTGGTTAAAATCAAATCAGCTCAGATAGCATAACAGATGCTATCAAATCTACGCGCAAGGAGATTTGAATACAACGCTAAACGACAAATACTGTTAAGTATTCAAATCGACTTGCTTGTATGGTCTTCTCAGAACAGTGCTCACGTGATTAAAGTGAAGAAAAGCCTGCAACGCATTTAAAGACAAAGGACTTAAAGTACAACAGTGTCAGAGGACCTTTCAACGTCTACTACTTTGTGTCCAACGGACAAATTCACGACATGCTATAAATCAGAGCACAAGCAGCTGAATGATGACAGTGCTGAAAAGAGCGAAGTCAAAATAGTGTTGTGCGAACCAAAATATAAACATCAGAAGAACGCACAACACTGAACCTGGGAAGACAATGAAAAACTAGCTCGCACAAGAGCACTTCCCAGTGTGTGAGATTTAATACTTAAGAGATTGAGCGTACACTATAAATCTCACACACGATTCACTCACATATACTTTGAGAGACCTGATTAGATTAGCTGAGTGAATCAAATCAAATGACTTCCATTGTAGATTTGGACAGAGACGTTAAACAAGTCTAGTCGTCTTTTGCACTGAGACGTTAAACAAGTGTGGGTTGTCTTTCGCACTGAGACGTAAAAGAAGTGTGTGTAGCCTTTCTCACTGAGGCTTAAAACAAGTGTTGTTAGACACACAGCTTGAGGGCTTAGTGTGCAGTGGTGTGGCTAGGATTCTTGCGATCGAGGGTCGTCGGAGTGGGTTGTAGCGTAGGGACGCTGCAATCAAAGTCTTCTAGTGGAATCCTTCCCGATTTCGGAAGAAGGGGAGATGTAGGAGAGTTTGCTCCGAACTTCCATAAACAAATCAGCTTATTTCTTTACTGCATTCATTCATATGCACTGCATATTTATGAATGTTTTTAAAATTGTTTAAAAGGCTTTCGAATTTAAGAGTGCAGTTTGAGTTATTTCCGCATGATTTTTAAATTCATTACTCAATCTGTATCTCGGTGCACAAGTATTCAAGAACACTGAGCTATTACAGCTCAAGTAATAAATAACCAGATCGCTTGTTCTTTCATCGATCTGGTCAACCAGCTAGAACAAGGCTCTTGCACTGCGTTGGTTTAGCGCCGAGCTGGTCATACACAAAAGCGATCCGGATTCAGCATCCAGCTGGAACCAGCTTAGTCATCGCAACCTGGTTTCAGCGTCTAGCTGGATCCAGAGTCTGTTACTCGATCTGGTTATTTCCTCTAAGTGCTGGTTATTGACTAAATAACTTCTATACACTAACAGAGGGCAAATCGATCCTAACATACTCTTTTCCGTGGCTGGTGAGCACTATCACCACTGAGCTGATCTCTCGTCAAACTAAGACATTGTTTCTTCAGGCCTCATCTTTATCGATTAAAACTTTGCAGGGCACTGTAAGCTTTTTCTCGTTGGTTTGTTCATTTCCCTAGCAAATTTAGATCAACTTCTCCCATATTTCTTTGGCAGTGACGCAGGCCTAAATCTTACTGAACATATTATTATCCAGCGTCTTGTAGAGATTATCCTTTGCCACGTTGTCTAGGTTCTTCTTATTTTTATCTTCAGAAGTCCACTCCAATCCGGGCTTCTCAAACCATTGTTCTGCACCAGCAGAGATGGCTACAGCTGTATTTGGCTTCATTATCTTTATCGGGCCATCAATGATGACGAACCAAATATTGCCATCTTGAGCTATCAGGTGAGCTTGCATTCTTATCTTCCAAACATCATATTCCTTCTTGGAAAACATAGGAATTTTGTTGTGAGAGATAGACATATTTAACAATTTCAAATAACACAACTGTTCAAACACTGAACCTCTCTGATACCACTTTTTGGATCAAAACAGGGTTAAGATAACAGCTCGGGAGTTCAGAGGGGGGTGAATGAACTCCTTCATAATTTTTCACAAAAACTCTTTGAAAATAATTTTACAAGCCTTCGGCGTAACTCTAAGCTGATTTACCAGCTCAGAGGATCTCAGCGTAATCTGTTCTCTCGAGTAACAAAAATATATGCGGAATAAACTCGATTGAGCAGTGAACAGATTAAAAACTGAAGGCAGTAAAATATAAAAGGGACGAGAGTTTGATATGGAAATTTGGAGCTTAAACTCCTACGTCTCCCTTCTTCTTTGTTCAGGAATGATTCCACTAAAACAATTTGATTACTACAGCTCCTACAATAACCCAATCCCAACAGTCGCAACTGTGAGAACTATTAGCACTCTATGACATATTACAGACATGCGATCTGTTCTGCTATTACAATGATCAGATCTGAGCTGTTTACGCTACGCTCACTTTTCATACTCTGGTTTTTATTTACACTATAATAAGCAGACACTATAGAATATGGTTACAACTCAAAAAAATGACTTTGAAGCTTTTGGGAGCAAAGTCGAAATGAAGAAGAGGAGTGAACAGTGAGGTTTCAGTGCGCGATCGATTCCTCAAACGTACAGTCTATGTTGCCCATCGCTCGTCACCTCTTCTTTTATTTATAGATCTTCTGATTTGATCGATACTTTTATTGATTTAATCTTCCGGCTGATTGATCTTCTTTACATTCTTGGAAGACTTGCCTTGATAAATACCAGAATCATCGGAAGGTTATCGTTAGGTACAATAATAGCATCCAGAAATTTAGCCAGTGATTGAGCACTTGATTCGCTCCGATTTGATTTGAGATACGTCTTCGCTAAGCTGAAATCCTGAGTTTCGTGAACTTTGCTCTAATCTGAATACTTTGTAAGCTCTGATTTTTTAACTGCTAATACTAATCATCTAATTATTTCATAATATAGACTATTATTTTCATATTTTCGGAAAAAATTCGTCATTATCTAAACACTCATCGATGAGAAGGTATTTATTTTTGCCGTGTTCTTATGAGCCATTGACAAGGGATCGATCCTTGGAAGAACTTAATCATTCAATTATAAGTTCCTCGATAAATTATGATTTTGTTTATTTAGATATCACTAGACTTTTGTAAATTCTTGAAAGCCTAAATCGAATACATCTAAACACTAAACCCCACAAAAATTATTAAGGATATATAACTAATACACCCCTTTTGTTCTCGTGACTTGATCAATGAATCAAATAGATCATACCTTAACTAGAGGCTTTGTATATCTGGTAAAGCGTGGATCCCCCACTTTAAAATATGCATTAGAAGAAATTGATGAAGATTTTAAGTTAACATGGATACGTACAGATAAATTTAGGGAAAAAAATTTTTCCTTTGAAAAAATCGTTTTTCGGTTAGTATCTCATAATTGAATTATTTACTTTTTTCGATTACTGATATCTTGTCAATGATCTCAAAACAAATATGATACGGAAAAGAAATAAATATCGACGTCTAAGTTCTTACTTAAATGTGATGGAAATTTTTTTTCCGAAATATGAAATTGATAATCTATATATTATTTTCCATTGTCATAATATCTCAGTGATACTTCGAAGTTTAAAACCTGGTGTGCCTCGTTGCTGTAGGACATAAAACTCCGAACGCAGTATAAAAAAAATATTGGTGTCATATTTTTTAGAAGCGGGATCTTCCAAAAGAATACAAGTGTAATACAATCGTATTGGCACAATACAATTCAAAAGAAGGTTTTCTGCTTCAACGAAGCCTACAACAATATTTAGAGTGTGTATCAAAGTGGTTCTATAAGACAAGATGTCAAACGTGCATTTGGAGTGCTCCAATCTCGTTGTGCGATTATTAGATGGCCAGGTCGTTACAGGAAAATGTTGAACATTATTATTGTATCATGCATTGCATTATTTTGAACAGCGTGATTACTGAAGATGAGGGGAGTGACGTGAATTGGTACGACGATCAAGTTGATGAACCCAAAGATTCGGAATTTTCTCTGGAGAAATTCTGAATTACGCAACTCCCAAATTCATCACCAACTTTCTGTCAACTTAGTTGAGCATATTTGGACACAATAACAATATTTAATTGAGTTAATTTTGAATAATATTTATTTTTGTATTGTTTTAATTATTCATGACAATGATTTCTTTTCACATTATACCCCCTTCATTATATTTATTATAAAATTTTAGTTTGAAATAAACGTCACTCGATAAATATTTAAAATAATATAATTTATATTAAATATTAGAAAATTTGTGAATGTATTTATTTAATATACTATAAGAAAAAGTGGAAAGTGGGACACAAAATAATAGTATTAATGTTGAAGGATCGAAGAATTGGGTATCCTGAGCTCCCACATAGCTCGGGTACCAATTCATGGATTAAAATATCAGATTCCATTAATTTAAAAATGGTTTAAAAGAAAGCACGGAGTGGGGAGGGATAGATCGCATATAAGCTGAATCAGCATGGAGCAGAGCTGCGCCTACACTGAATCAGCACGGGGAGCGGCAGAGCTGAATCAGCACAGAGCGTAGCTGCGCACGATTTGAGCGAGTAAAAATATGAGCTACAATAGCTCTGGTTCTTGAAATGTTTTAACATCGAGAAGTAGATCATGTATGATAAAAATCATGTCGAAAGAAATCCGAAATACTCTGTGAAAAATTGAAAGTTAAAGAACAGTTTTAAAACAATGTATACATGAATGCAGAAAGTTGTAAAGACAGACAAACACATGAATTTGTTTCTGGAAGTTCGGAGCTCAATCTCCTACGTCTCTCATTCTTCCATTGCTGGAAGGATTCACTAGAAGACTTTGATCTTATAGCAATCTGTGCAGACCCACCTCAGCTGGGACTTACCCACTGCCCAAAGCTGAGACTCCTAGACACTCTGCACAGCAGCTCGCAGGCTATGTGACTTAATCAACAAGAACATATTTAACGTCTATGTTCAAAGACTACATAGATTCTGTGTTTTTTTTTGTGATTCATTCATCTATTCTATTCAGCTCATCACTCGTATATGTGATTGGATCTGTGTGTGAGAATATTACTCTGTAAGCTCACTCTCTCTTGTGTTTTCTCACACTGGAAAGTGCTTATTTAAAAGCTTATATCTTCATCTTCTTCCCTGATTGTGCAGTCGACTATAGATTCTACGTTTAAGCTTTCGGCTGTTAGAGTAGATGCCCAACTAGCCAACTTGTGGCGTGTGGGTTTTCATTGACTCTTGTACAAACGATCTTTATATATGATATTCGCATTCTTTTATATGGCATTCTTTACTTTCATTATGTGTGTAATGATTTACAATTGTGTTGAGTAAAGACCTAGATTACACTGAAGCGTATGTTGGATGTGATAGTGGGTATGACGGCTATCATGAAACACATCTAATAGTCGCTGTGTATTCTGAACATGTTCCTAGTCGATTGGGCCGTCAAAATGAGGATAAGGCCGGATATATCCATTGGACACAAGTTCATAGCCGTTGAAAAAGATTCTGTAAAGTTCTGACTATGTTGTACCTTGTGTCCTTTATTATTTAATGCGCTTGCAGGCTTTGTTGACTTTGAGCATGTGAACTCTGAACCTGATGTAGACGAGATGAATAAAATCAGTTTGAACTACTTTAATCCATTCTTCGCATACGCTCATGTTCAAACTGCTTTGCTCGTGATTTGATAGCTTGTTCTCTGAGATGTTCGCTTCTCATCTGATCTGTTCTGCTATGTTCTTCCTCTTTCAGATCTAATCTATTTCTGCGCTTCTTCTTTAAGCTGCTCTTGTCCTAATCTGTTCTAATCTGCCCTAAGCTGATCGACTCTGTTAAGATCTAAGATGCTTCGTTCATTTCTGTTCTGCTCTTATCTGTTTCGTTTATCTGCTATGAGATGCTCTTGAATGCCTAATCTGCTCTAACTGATCGACTCTCTGTTGATTCTATCTATGCTATTTTGTTTTGTTCTGTCATGAGCTGATTTTGTTCTGTTAAGCTCTAAGCGGATTTGTTCGTTTCTCTCTTTTCTGTATTGTTCCAGTTTAGGCGTTCTAAGTTGATCTGAACCGATTCTGCTCTGAGCTGTTCACTCTGAACTGATATATATACTACATTGATTCTGTCTGAGCTGCTTAACTGAGTTGATCTCCCAATCTGATATGTTCTAAGCTCTGAGCTGATCTGAACTGCTCCTCTAAGCTTATCTGATTCTCACTACGCTTCTAATCTGATCTGATTCTAATCTGTTTAGCTTTGAACTGCTCTAAACCGATCTCTGAACTAAATACTGTTCATCTGTTCTGATTGAACCTGCTCTTCTCTAAGCTGTTCACTCTGAACTGATTCATCTGATCTGATCTGTTGAATTGTATGCTGAACTGTGATCTGCACTTGATGTCTGAACCTAATGCTTCTCTCCTCAGTTGAAACCTGCTCTGAACTGGTTTCTTCAGTTGATCTTCGCTCTAACTGGATCAGCTTGGATGTCGTCTGCTGGACCAATTTGGGCGTCCCCTAATGTTCAGCTTGTACATCTTCTCAATAGCACTCAGTTCGTCGCTTTCAGCTCGCGTCCGATATGTTTCAGCTTGCTTCTTCAGCTCGCAGCTTATCTGCTACAGCGTTCTTATTCAGCTCACGTCTGATCTGCTTCATCATAGACATGCGCACTTGATTAAATTGTTAGAAACATAACAATAGAATTCGTATTTATCAAAATTAAGATTTGATATATTACACAGATCCAACAAATGTTAAATCGAACGTTAGAGAAAAAGATATGTTAATATAATATATATGTCATATGTGACCCATGTTTTGGTTGAGTTGGATTTCCTTATACAACATTGTGATTTGATTCCATTTATAATAGTAAAGGTAGACGTCAATGTACTTAGTGACAAACAAAAGAAGGGAAAAGAAGAATATAGAGAATGTAATCCTTGCTTTTTCATACTTGACATTGCATCAATAATTTCTTAGTTAATTTTTTTTAATCGTGAGCTAACCTCAAAGGCAATAAATTTAACTGAAATTGACCGATGCTAATTACAACTGTACGCAACACAGTTTTCTATGGGCCCAGACTCAACACTCATGTTGAACTTGGAAGGAATTACAATATTGTTTGATAATTTTTATGTTTCTACAATTCTACCTGCTGATATTGCATCCTAGTTTTTCAAATTATGAACTTTAAATGATAAATATCAAATCGAGATGTATGTTATTGAAATTGCATTTGGAATTATATTTTTCAAGACAAGGATTTGAAACTTAAATCCACTTGATAATTTACTTTAGGTCTCTAACTGGTTAAATTTGACTAATTGTTGTAGATTTAAATAATTCCAATATAGAGTCATTCAAATCGTCATTAATATGCATAAATGTTCAAACTAAAGCTTATATAGTTTAAGAGTTACTTGTTAATATCAAATATAGAATTATCATTTTACACTGCGAGTAAGATAGAGTAAATAGTGATAGAACCACCAAAAAGTAGTGGTTATCACAAAACCATTCATTTGGGCATATTAAGAAAGAAAAAGTCGTATGTGTATTATTGAAGATATATTATAATAAGTAAAATGGGCTTGTCGATTGATTATCTTTTCGATAAACAATTGCAAGATATATTAGCTTTTCCTTTAGGGTAATGATGTTGGGGGATTGTGCGAAAGCTTTTATAAGCAGGAATAATACATGTCGTTTCAAGTTGTCAACAAAGTAATATATGTTAGTTTTTTCTTTTTTTTTTGAATATTTTGTTTTTGCAAAACATAATAATTGTAATGCTCGTTAGACATGTGACGAAGCATTGTAAAATATGTTTTTCAGCACTAATTATGGATAATAATGATAACCATTATTTTAATATTTAACCCATTTTTATTATAGTATAGTTTTAGAATGAAAAATTAAGTGATCATATGAAAAAGAATTTAATGTTTTAAAGAATTGTATAGCATGTAAGGGTACGGGAATAATCATTTGATTCTCTTCTTTGGGATTGGCGACTTCGCTTTCGTGGTTATTGCTGATTTTTTAAGATTTCAATAATTAAAATTTCAAAAGTTGGAAAATAAATTAATTTGAGAACTGGATATTGTTATGTTATGATTTTAATTAATACCGATAATTATCAATATAGATTTTTTGGATATAATAGAGATGTCAAAAAAATTAATTGATGCAAAAGTAAGGAAAACAAACGAGGTTTATGTAACAAATCTTTTTAAATATTGAAGTTGTATTTTAAAGGTAATTGTTCATTTACTTTTCCTAAAAACAAATCTTTTAGAAACAGCGAATTGGTGGTCCTCGCTCCAAATATACATGTTCATAATTATTTTGAAAATAATTTTAATTTGAATTGGGAATTAATTGTTTTAAGGATAATGTCATTTTTTATTAAAAAATTAGGTCTTTTGTTTTCAAAATCATTTAGTGCTGAAAAATAATTTCTCGGTAAAATATACCCATGAATGTATTATTATCTCAGCTTTTTTACACGAACTATCGATTTATTGTCAAAGTATTTTTATAAAAAATAATATGATTCTGTTAATTATAAAATAAATTATGTTTTGATATTTTAGTAATTCTTTTGAATTTCAATTTCTCCGTATAAAATTTATAATTTAAAATAGTAGTTGATTTATAAGTTGTACGCCATTTGTTTTTATCCTTAAAAAATTTCTTCATTTAGTTTCTCCAGAAAAATGTATTATGTGTAGCTGTCTAGCTATTAGTTTTAAATACTGCACCAGTATATGACTACTACATAGTTAATCATATTAGAAGTACTAATATATTATTATATTATTATTGTTATTTGTCTGAAAAAACTCACAGTCTAAAATTCCAATCCCATTTTTTTTATAAATTGGCAGTCATGTTTAGTCTGATTCCCAAGACTATGTCTGCTGACATACCTGTTGTGGATACGGATCCGCCCCCGGCGAGGCAGCGGAAGAACAAAGAAATACAGCCGGGAGACGATCAATACGAAAAACGATAACCGTTTATCATCATACATAGGGCGTTCAAAACGAATACTTTGCTGGCATTTGTGCCTGGCTCCAATCGGAATTACAAGAACCCGGCTCTTCTCGGTAGATTGCGGTAGATTACGCCAATCCGGTCCACGACCAGAACCGAGACTCCTTCGTCAGCCTGCACTAGAAGCACTGACGAATTCTGCACGAATGGATTCTCCTCGTCGAATCGGCCGGAACGAATTCCGGCGACTCGAGGCGGCGGCGGCGGCGGAGAGGAGGGGAGGCGGCTACTTTGTGTCTAGGGTTAGGTTAAGTTGTTGTATCAAGTCTTAATCAAGTCTCTTAAGTATATATAAAGAGATTAAGTGTTGGACTTGGACCGGCCCAACGGGCCCGGGTCCAACAATGAACATTCAGTTCATCTCCACCACCGAGACTTCATCGTAACTCCGATCGCCGATCAGATCGGACCGATCGACTCAGTTTCCGAAACTAAATAATATAATCTGAAAAACCATTTTTCAGAACCCCAGTGCAAAATGACCGTTTTGCCCCTCAACAGCGGGAAACCCCGGTTTGACCTGTTGACTTTTAGGAAGTCGCACTTCATGAAATCTTCTTCTCATGCTCAACACATTGAGCTGAGTATCCGTGCGGGAATCTCGAATCTAGTACTTGTGTGACCCTCAATGGTTCAGGGATACAGCTAGTGGGCCCACAACCATTGCGGCTCCGAAATCACAATTCCGGACTTGCCCAACGGATCATGGTAAAGCATCTAGCAACATCGCCCCATGATCCCCTAGGTATCACTGATAGTGCCTGCAAGAACCAGTCGGTCGTGGTTAGCGTACAGTACCTCGACAAATGGTAACCACTTGGAAAGTTCGAACGAGGGTAGTTCGATAGATCACCATGTCACTATCTATCTGCATGCTCAGAACATCACAATGTTTCCTACCAATGAAACATGGTACTTCGCATCGCAGATACTAGTCTTGAACTCGGGCGGCCTTATCCTCATTTTTACGGCCCAATCGACTAGGAACATGTTCAGAATACACAACGACTATTAGATGTGTTCGATGATAGCCGTCATACCCACTATCACATCTAACATACACTTAGGTGTATTCTAGGTCTTTACTCAACGCAATTGTAAATCATTACACACATAATGAAAGTAAAGAACGCCATATAAGTAAATGCGAATATCATATATAAAGACTGTTTGTACAAGAGTCTATAAAACCCATACGCCACAAGTTGGCTAGTTGGGCATCTACTCTAACAATACCATGGAACTGGATCACGCAACCGACTCACGACGGAAGTTCAATTTTGTTGAGTTCCGTGAATCGGTCACGACGGTTGGACACGCTCATACATTATTTATAGGGAGTTTCTAGATCACATTACCTTGATGGTATTAGAACGCTGGCACCAACCAGTCGGGCTTTTATGTGGATCTGGCTATTCAACCGGTTGGCTCACGAACATTTCTCCGAATCAGGTCTACGACCAGATTCCTTCTTCCCTGTACAAGCTTGCACTAGATGTTGGTTAGGATCCGTATCCGCACCCCGGCAGGCAGCGGAAGAACAAAAATTTGACCGGGATGCGATCAATACGAATAATCAAATCAATAGAATGTATCAACATACATAGGGTGTTTAGCAGGTCACTTGTCTGGCACTTGTGCCTGGCTCCAACCGGTGTTTCAAGAACCCGGTGCTTCTCGGTTGATTGCGGTAGTTACGTCAATCCGGTCCACGACCAGATTCGAGGCTCCTTCGTCAGACTGCACTAGAAGTCCTGACGAGATCAGCACGATCGGATTCTCCACGTCGAACTGGCCGGAACAAATTTCCGGCGACGATCGGCGGCGGGCGGCGGCGGCGCACGGCGGGCGGCGGCGGCGGCGCTTGGAGAGGAGAAGTGGGCGGCGGTGCTTAGGGTTTTTGTGTCTAGGGTTATTTTATGATTAATGAATAAGTCTCTTAATTAAGTCTAATCATATATAGAC
>KV013019.1:74366-97209 GCA_001598015.1 Dorcoceras hygrometricum
GTGATGACTCACCCACTGAAAAAGTCAATGATGAGGAAATCCCATGGTTTGTTCATCATTTTCTCTCCGCCGATCATGATAATGAAAGACTATTTGAGACAGGGAGTGATTCCGCGGATACCATGGACTTTGAGGTCCACAGTCAAAACTTACCAATGGTTTGTTCGTCCTTTTCTCTCTGCCGATCATGATAATGAAAGACTATTTGAGACAGGGAGTGATTCCGCGGCTGCCATGGACTTTGAGGTCCACAGTCAAAACTTACCAGTGGTTAGAGACTCTAATGTTGATCCAGCAGCTGAACAAGAGATACCAGTTCTTGGGGAACAGTTGGTGGATTCCGTTCCTGAGGAAGAAATGCAGGATGAGAATGTACAATCAGCAGAGGCTAAGATTGATAAAGATGAGGCTATGTCTTTGGACGACCTTATTTTGTCTATTCCAGCCGATATTCCTTTGCCTTCTGCTTCGATCGAAATCACTAAGATTAAGATGGGTACACAGATCAAAATTCCGGGAGTTGATGAGAAGCTGTGTTACCTGGCCAGTCTTCCTCAAATCACTGCTGATGACAAAGGAAAGGCACTTCTTGTTGAAATATACCCTCTGAAAGGTCACCCAGCCAGAGAACATTACTTTTCGATCTGTGCTAACATAGATTTGCTTGTCAAGTTGAGAGAACAGATCATCGAAGAAGTTGACCAATTCATTCACTCTTTCAGTTTTAAGAAACTGTCGAGCATTAATGTCGAAGAAATGTCACAGAAAGAAGATCTAGTTTTGTTTTGGGGTGAGACGGAGAGCATTCACGAAGCTCTCAGCAGAAAGAAGTACATTCTTTTGAAGTATAGAGAGATGTTGGTGCGGAAATTTTTGGAATCGTGGAAGAAAAATTTTAAGCCGGGCGAAGGAACTTCTGCGACTGATCTACAAGTAATCGACATGCTGTGGGAACATCATTTGGATGTCTTAGAAGAATTGTCAAAGCAGAAAATCACACATGGCCTCCTATGTGACAGGCCGTGTTGTTCTACAATTTTTGAAGGGAGCCCACGTGATCGCGGAGCCGTGATTGCCCGAACCGACACCAACACTCCATCCAGGTGCTGGATTAGAACAATGATTTATGTTAATGGAGTGTGGACTGTTGAACCTTGTGCTGATCGATGGGTGAAGATTTCCCAGATGGTATTTTTTAATGAAGTTCCTCGTCAGCGCCAGTATGATGACACTCTTCCACCAATGTATATTTTCTATAAGACATTGACGAAGAGATGGGCTGACATCTGTTTAGAGGTTGTTGATTTTTGTGCTTCAAGAAGCCTTCTACCAGTTGGTTCGCTACAGTTTTGCAGGTCTTTGTCGTTGGTTGAACCAGTTTATCGAGTTTCTCCTCGCCAATCTTCAGTTTTTGCATTCCGCGTTTCTCAGTTTTGCTCCGTGTTTGTTGATTTCAGTGTGTTTAGTTGTCTTCCTACAACAGATATTACAGATTTTCTTTCTTCTATTGCTCTGGAAAGAACCGTTTTGAGAAATGTACAGCGTTCAGTTTCCGTAGCTCATCCGAATGTACAGTTTTTAGATCAGCATATATCCTCTCCGACTTCTTTGAAGACTCTTCCATGAATTTTAATAATACAGACATTGATGCTACTGCTACTGCTCCTGCCTTCTCTCTACCAGGCTCTACTATTGTCTCTCTTGATATCACCAAAGCGTTAAACCAGCTGCAAGCGTCACTTGATAAAATCAGCCATAGAGATGATGGTGCTGCGTATAAAGACACCATTCTTATGCACCTCCGTGACATTGAGAAGAAGTTCACCGCACGCTTTGACGCACAAGATAGATGGATTGGGGCGTTGCGGAATGATTCTAATGATCAAAGACATCTCTTGTCATTGGAAATTAATTCATCTCACAGGAAGTTGCACACTCAAATTGCCGCTGCTACTATTGACCAGATTGACATGCAAAGGGAAGTAAAAGAGCTGAATGCCAAGGTTGATGCGATAGCCATGAATTTGGAGCGTGTTAAAAGAGATGCTGAGGCCACCAAGGAAGCTATCCTCCACCAGCTTTTCGAATTTCAAAGTCAAGCACAAGAAAATTAGAATATTCTTCATGCCCAATTGAGCGAACTTGTTGATTATATTCATCGGGGCGATGCTGACAAAAAGGGGGAAAGTGGCAGCCGAGGAACCCAACAGCCTTCGAATGTTCAAATCGGAGATAGTGCTGTGAGACCACCAAATTTTGCACAAAGGGTTGATATGGCTCAGAGACATATTGTAGAGACTGTGCTGGATGCTGATAGAACAGAGAATCTCTTCAAAGACAGGCAGCAGCTGAACGTGATAGAGAAAGAAGAAGAAGGGAGGCGAGAATGTTGAAAAGGAGAAGAAGATATTAGATTAGCGTTTCTGCTGAAAATCGTTGTACACATCTTATGTACAATTTTGTTGATTAATGAAAAGTTTGCATTCCAGCAGATCGTTTGCAATTTATTTTTGCATATCCTTTTATCTCGGCTGCTGAAGTTTTGTCATCACCAAAAAGGGGAAAATTGTTAGGATAAAATTTATTAGTTTTGGTGATAACAAAAATAAGACAAGTTGCTATTGGACAATCAGTTGTCGCATTTAACAGGAGAGCATTTATCAATCGACTGGTGGTATTTCAGCAGTTGGGGTATTCGTTGGAAATCAGCATATGGTATGCATCAGTGGTTGGTTTGTTCTCGGAGATATTCAGCAGATACATTCCTTGCGAGCAATCAGCAGGTGTTTTAGTTTCGAACACAGAAATATAAGTGTTAGCTTGTTTTTGGTAAGGATTACTAAACGACAGCGTTTGGATAAGTCTAAACGACGGTGTATTAGAATACCGCTAGGAATCAGCAGATAGAGTTTGAATACATTCAGCAGTTGGTATCTAATGACAGCGATAACACGATGTCGCTTGGATAAGTCAAATGATAGCGCTTTGATATGATGAAACGACAGCGTATTGATTGGCTTAGACAAATCAGCATAAGCATTATTTCAGCAGATGTTTTCGTTAAGATAAGAGTCATTAGGTAGCTACAGTTTCCTTTAGTTCCGTTGATAGGTTTTTGCGATAGGGAAGAACCAGCAGGTGCATTACTTGATGATAACCAGCAGGTGCACTATTTAAGGGAAACCAGCAGACAGCTACAGTGAAATTTTTCCAGCAAGTAATCTTTGTGTATAGCAAATCGATGTTGCCAGAAATCAGTCGTTGAGTTTTACAAAGGACCAGTCAGTGGAAAAACACAATATGCATATCAGCAGGTAAATTTTCTCATGTGTTTTTCCAGTCGCAGGATTTGAAACGACGAAGTAAAAGATGGTAAACAAAGGAATTTCAGGCGCAAACATAAAAGAAATTCAAATACGATCGTTTAGTCAAACGGAAAAGATTCGTAGGATCTTACAGTTGCCTGGAATTAAGGATACAAGGTAGGTACTATTTTGGGTAAATAGTACGATGTACAGAGGCCGTTTTCCTTGTTTGCACAGAAATGGAAAGAAGACAAATTGGATCTGTCAATGAGCAATTTACCTTGTAGTGGAGCAGGATTTACGGTGTACAATTTTGGCAGTAATTCAAACGGGATTTGTTTTCCTTGGAGAATTTTGTGACCGTTGAAATCGAAGCCTATAAATATCAGCAGCAGTGTTGAAGAAAATACATTTTGCCATCTATTCATCGCGGTCACGTTGTCAAAATATTTACAGAGCTCTCTATCTGTTGAAATACTCAAAAAGCTCACAAGACTCGAAGAACACCTTATGTTGATCTTCATAGACAAATCTTCGAGTCATTCTCTGGTTCAATTTATTGAATCGTGTTTCTTTGTTTTAGAAACCAGAGAATTTTTACAGAACTCACGTGTATTCATTGTTGTATTTGATTGAGTCTGTAAAGAACTGGCTTTGTGAAGCAGCAGTTCCAAAACATCTTTTCGATACTTGTAACCAGCAGCAAAGTCTGCGTGTGGAGTTAGTAAGTCTAGGAGTCCATACAAGTGCTGCTTGTGTGGATGGGTGTTTGCAGAGGTCCTGTAACCATAAAAGTCTTCTAGTGATACCTTCCGAGCAGGAAGAAGGGGAGACGTAGGACATTGAAGTCCGAACTTCCAGAAACAAATTCCTGACTCTATCTTTTACATACAACATTCATTCATTATTGCTTGTTATCCACTGTTCACAAGTTAATCGGCCTTTTTCCGCACAAATATTGTTGGCCGAGAAGCTTGCATAAAACTGAGATACCAAAACATTTTATAAATTTCAAAAATCCAAAGGAGTTCATTCAACCCCCCTTCTGAACTCCTGTTTACTTAGTGATCCTATTTCTGGGACCATCAGACACACTATGGCCACTATAAGTTCTTGGTGATGTCGTTTGGCCTGACTAATGCCCCGGAGATTTTCATGGATCTGATGAACAGGGTATTCAGATAGTTTTTTGACCAGTTCATTATAGTTTTCATCGACGAAATTCTGGTCTATTCGAGGAGCTTGGAGGAGCTTAGACAGCACTTGCAGACGGCTTTGCAGACATTTAGAGAGCACAGATTGTATGCCAAGTTCAGCAAGTGCGAGTTTTGACTGGAGCAGGTGAAATTATTAAGGCATATTGTGTCGAGAGATGGGATTTTCAGTCGACCCATCGAAGGTGGAGACAGTGTAGAATTGGGGGATTCCGAGGAATGCAGCGGAGATTCGTAGTTTCTTGGGGTTAGCACGATACTATCACAAGTTTATCAGGGCTTCTCTTCAATTTCAGTGCCCTTGACAGCTCTTACCAAGAAAAATGTGAAGTATGTGTGGAGTCCCGAGTGTCAGAGGAGCTTTGATCAGCTGAAGGAGGCCCTTACTTCAGGGCCAGCGTTAGCGATGCCGGTAGATCATGAGGAGTTTGTGGTGTACACAGATGCTTCTCTGAGAGGTTTGGGGGCAGTTCTGATGCAGAGAGGCAAGGTTATTGCTTATGCGTTGAGACAGCTGAAGATTAATGAGCAGAACTATCCGACGTATGATTAGGAGCTTGCAGTAGTAGTGTTCGCATTGAAGATTTGGAGGCACTACTTGTACGGCGAGAAGTGTCAGATATTCACCTACCACAAGAGACTCAAGTACTTCTTCACCTAGAAGGATCTGAACATGAGGCAGCGCAGATGACTAGAGTTGGTGAAGGACTATGATTGTGATATTAGCTATCATCCGGGAAAAGCTAATGTGGTGGCAGACGATTTGAGCCAGAAGACTACAGTAGTGGCGTGTTTTTCAGTTGGTAGGCCACTACAGGCTGAGATCAGAGATTCGGTTTGGAGTTCTAGTCAGGAGGCTGTGCACCGATTTAGCAGCACTCACAGTTCAGTCGACTCTTCGAGAGCGGATTAGAGACGAGCAGGCCTCCGATGGGAAGTTACAGTAGTGGAGACAATGGGATGAGGCCAGAGGACGAGGTTTGTACACAGTTGAGGATGGGATAGTCCGTTTCAGAGGCCGTATGTGGGTACCGAGTACTGGAAAGTTGAGAGCTGAGATCTTATCTGAGGCTCATGCATCGACGCATTCCATCCACCCAGGGAGTTCGAAGATGTACAGAGATTTACAGACATTGTATTGGTGGTTGGGGATGAAGAAGGATATTGGGAGATTTTTGTCTGAGTGCTTGACTTGTCAGCAGGTCAAGGCAGAGCATCGGCGGCCGGAAGGATTGCTGCAGCCACTCCCTATTCCCGAGTGGAAGTGGAGAGCATATCACGATGGATTTTGTGGTTGGATTTCCCAGGAGTCCCAGAGGATACACGGCGATATGGGTGATTGTGGACAGACTCACCAAGTCAGCACATTTCTTACCGGTGAAGACTACTTTTATCCTGACACAGTATGCAGAGCTTTACATCAGAGATGTTGTCAGGCTGAATGGCATACCGGTCTCTATCGTGTCTGACAGAGACACCAGATTCACGTCTGCGTTATGGAGGAGTTTACATGCCGCTTTGGGGACTAGATTGGCGTTTAGCACGACAATTCATCCGCAGACGGATGGGAAGTCAAAGAGAGTCATCCAGATTCTGGAGGATTTACTGAGAGCTTGTGCGATTGATTTCCAGGGTACATGGGACTCGAGATTGCCGCTGGTAGAGTTCACGTATAACAACAACTTTCAGGCATCGATTGGTATGGTTCTGTATGAGGAGTTGTACTGGAGGAGATTTAGATATCCCGTGCACTGGGACGAGGTTGGAGAGAGAGTGCTGACTGGGCCGGAGTTAGTACAGCAGAAGACAGACATTTTGACGAGGATTCGGGATCTGAGGACGGACCAGAGTAGTCAGAAGAGTTATGCCGATCAGAGACGATGAGGTCTGGAGTTAGCTGTTGGAGACCATGTGTTTGTGAGGATATCGCACATGAATGGCGTGATGCGCTTTGGCCGGAGAGGAAAGCTCAGCCCGAGGTTTATTGGTCATTCGAGATTTTGGAGAGGGTTGTTGGCGTATCGAGTAGCGTTACCACCCAACTTGTCTGTGGTTAATAATGTTTTCCACATCTCGATACTGTGGAAGCATGTTCCGAATCCGTCACACGTCTTGGATTTTGAGCCGCTCCAGTTAGAGCCAGACTTATCATTTGAGGAGCGACCATTACAGATTTTAGCTCAAGAGGAGCGCAGGCTGAGAGCACGGAGTATTCCGATGGTCAAGGTCCGGTTTTAGAATCACTTGGAGGAGGAAGCTACCTGGGAGACTGAGGCCGATATGCGGACGCGCTACCCGGAGTTATTTGATACGTAGTTAATTTCGGGGACGAAATTCCTATAAGGGGGAGAGTTGTAATGCCTAGAAATTCCTAACTACAAAGAAATGAGTGCAATACTAGGAGGAAAATAATTTTAGATGATTACATGCCATTTTATGTGATTTATTTATGATTTTCATATTGCATGATATGTACGTCACGTTTTCAGCCTGTTGAGTTACGGACGCATGGACGAGACTAGGGACGACCGAGAAGAAAATAATTTTGAGATTTTTATGTTCTTATATTTTAAAGGATAAATTTATTATTATTTTAAGCAACAATTTCTGAAAATTGGGGTTTTTATGATTATTTTGGAGAGGAACCCGTTTTTCGCCAATACGGGCTGTTTTAATTGATTTTAATGTGTTTTAAAGTTTGAGGAACCTTTTATTTCGAAAATTGGGAATTTAAAACTTGAGTTAGAGTTTTAATTATCTTATCAAACTAAGGGAGGAGCAAACACGTCAAAAAATTTCTTTTCCTTTCTTAACTAAAATTTAGGGGTCAAACTTCTCACCCCCACTTTTTCATAACACAAAATTAATTAACCATAGGCTCCTCCACCCTCAAACAGCCGTCCCCCTACTCTCATTCTCAAAGCTTCGAAAATTTCAAGATCTTGGTGAATCAAAGGCGGTCCGGTCCCGATCTCCCGTCCTCTACGTCGATAATTCGCAAATCTCAATTTTCTCCAAGCAGGCATGTAATATCTATCCTTTTTCTCACCATTTAAACCATAGTAATATGTTTTTAAAGTTTAATGCACGAATTGTTTGTGAATTATGTAGATCTATGCACTTGTGCTTGATATCCATGAATGGCTCACAAAATTTTCAGCATGTTTTGATCTTATCTTGCATTGATTCGACCAAGGGCTGTTCAAGGAACCAGGTGTGGTTCATGGTGAACCTAGGGTGGTCTAGAAACGTCCCTAGTCGAGAATTAGTGGCTGGTTTGTGACTGGTTCACCTCTGAACCAAGGATACGAACGCATGTTGTGCGTCGCTCGGCCGTGTCGTTGCGCCATCTTCATGCATCCCATCCGCCCATGTGCGACGATAGAATTGACCGTGGCTTGTTCGAGAGGGACCGGCTGGACCACCCCAGGTCCAGCCGGTGGGGCTCCGTGATAGTCCCAAAATACAATCAATGTGGTTCGAAAAACAGTTGCAAGAGTTCAGAAGGGGGGGGGGGGGTTGAATGAACTCTTGGTATTTTCAGATTTTCGAAACCTTTTAGAACAAGTTTTACAAGCACTGCTTAACTTAAATCCGAGTTACCAGATTTATGGACTCAGTTTAATCAAATCTCTTGGCCAACACGAATATGCGGAAAGAGGCCAATTGATTTGTGAACAGATTAACACAAGAAACAAGTAAAAGCGTAAAGTAATGAGCAAGGGTCGAGAATTTGTTTCTGGAAGTTCGGATATAAATATCTTACGTCTCCCCTTCTTCCTTTTCAGGAAGGTTTCACTAGAAGATTTGATTTGTACAGGTCTTTTTCACACATCCGATCACCGAGCCTCGCTCAAGGTGAACTCCTAGTAATCCACAAACAACAACAAGCAGTCGCAGCTGCTGAATACAAGTGATGAATAATATTTTTGAACGGCTTTTAAGGAGCACGTTCGTTATAGACTCAAATGATATAACAATGAATACAACTCTATGAGACTGTAAAATCTTCTGGTTTCTAAAACGTAGATAGTCAATTCAACAAGTGAACCAGAAGATGACTCGAAGGTTTATCTTATGAAGATCAGCGGTTTTGTTCTTTGAGTGTTTGAGATTTTTGAATATGGCTTCTGTAGAGTATAAGCTCAAGAAAGATTGAGACACAAAATCAGCAGAGTAACGGCAAGTAAATAATAGCGAGCGAGAGTTAGTTCTTCAATCCAAACTTCTGCTATTTATAGTCTTCGATCTCAACGGTCATTAATTTCTTCAAAGGCAACAAAATCTCCTTTTGAATTTCTGTCAATTCGTACGCCGTAAATCCTGCTCCACCAAGAGGCAAGTCTCACAATGTCAGAGACATTTTGGCTTCTTTCCATATTTGTGCAAACGCCGTAAATCGCCCTATGAAACAGTGTACTATTTACCTGGAATAGTACTGATACTATTCCGTCAATCAAAGCACATGTACGATTCATTCTCCACCTTTGATTTCCTCTGATATGAACGTTTGAATCGAGCGAGCAATTATGCAACAACTGATTACTTGAGCCTCTGAAAGATATGCAACTGCTGATAGCTATAAGTATTTCCCTTACTGCTGGTTACAACGGTTAAGAGAAGCATCGACTGAATCAAAAGAATACTGTAGCCATCTGCTGATTACTGTAGCCATCTGCTGAATCTTACTGTAGCCACCTGCTGAATTATAAACGCAAACTCCAACGATTGAGATTATAGCGCTAGATCAATACGCTGTCATTTCAACTTATTTGAACGCTGTCATTTTGACAAATCCAAACGCTGTCGTTTTGCACTTCTTAACAGAACACGCTAACTCTCAAATTCTTGCGTCACTGAAACTAATACAACAGCTGATTTGACCTGGAGGAATCTATCTGCTGGTTACCTCTGAAAAACTACCTGCTGAAAACAAACCAACGACTGATCTGCTGAATTCTTCCATCTGCTGAAATGCCCCGAATATACCAACTGCTGAAAATCAACCCGTCGACTGAAAATGATCTCCTGATAAATCACCGGATGATTTTCTGGTAGCAACTAGTCCTATTTTGTTATCACCAAAACTAATAAATTTTATCCTAACAATTTTCCCATTTTTGGTTATGACAAAACTTAGCAGCCGAGATAAATGAATAGGAAAAAATAAATTGCGCAATGACTGCTGAAATTAAAAAATTTCATTATCTGATAAGAAGTACAAAAGATTTGTACAACATAATTTAATATCTCTTCCTCTTAAAAGATCCACTCCTACTCTTACTTCTCTTTTCCCTCTCTCTTTCTCTATCTTCACGCATCATTCTCTCCAAAATGGCTCTGTTTGCATTGTCAATGTCTGCCTGTGTAAGCTTTGTTGTTCTCACAGCATCACCACTACCACCTGCATAGCCACTTTCCTTGATTTGAACAGCAGGAGGTGGTTGAGGTCCTCGGATGCTCTCTCCTTCACCCTTTTTCGCATTACCGCCCCTGTTAATATAATCCACAAGTTGGCCCAACTGATCGGTAAGAACAATATGATTTGATTGCGCCTGACTTTGAAACGCCAAAAGTTGGTGGGAGATAGCTTCCTTGGTAGCCTCAACATCCTTCTTAACATCATCCAAACGGGAAGATAAAATATCCACCTTAGCATTCATCGCTTTCACTTCCCTTCGTAAGTCAACTGTATCAAGAGCAGCAGAACCAACTTGAATGCTAACCTTCTGCTGATATGATTTAAGGTCCAGCGACAGGAGGTTCTTGTGATCTCGCATATCATGTCGAACATTATCGAATAGAACACTGTAAGTCCTATCGTGGGCATCAAATCTTTCTGAAAGCATCCGCTCGAGGTTATTGATGTGCAGGGAAGTGTTTCTCTGATTTTCTTTACATAATCCTTATGCTCGAGTAGCTCAAACTGTATAAGGTCAACAGAAGCACGCAACTGAGCCAGAACATTTTGGACATCTGCAGAGATAGTTGGAGGAGAATGTGAAGTAGCAGCAGTAGAGTCATGACCAACAAAATCCATTAAAATATCGTCTGAAGAAGATTCGGAAGAAGAAGTCTCATCAATCATATGTACAAACGGAGTAACTGAAACTGTATTATGTGCAATCTGTACACTTCTGAAAACTGTTCTATCCATCACAATAGAAGAGAGAAAATCTATAATATCTACGGTAGGCAACCAACTGAACAAACTGTAATCAATAAACACTGTACAGAACTGAGAAAAACGAAGAGCAAACACTGTAGGCTGTCGATAATCAAAACTCGAATCTGTTTCAACAATAGCCAAGGCTCTGCAAAAATTGAGTGAACCAACAGGTAGTAATCTCTTAGAAGCACAAAATTCAACAGCCTCCAGACAAACATCAGCCATACAACCGGCCGTGGGATCTTCACCCATTGATCACAAAAAGGCTCAACAACCCACACCCCATCAACACGAATCATTGTTCTAAGCCAGCACGTAGACGGAGTGTTGGTGTTGGTTCTGGCAATGATTGCTCCACGATCACGGGTCCCTTCAACAATTTTAGAGCAACACGTTCTTGTCCATTTTAGGCCGTGTGCTAAAGCCTGCTCCCGAAATTCTTCCAAAACAAATAAGTGAAGATCGGAAAGCATATCTATCACTTTCAAATCAATCGCCGAAGATCCTTCGCCAGCCACAAAATTGTTCTTCCACGATTCTAAAAACTTCCGCACCAAAACTTCTCGATATTTTAGCAAAATGTACCTCTTTCTGTTGAGAGCTACGTGAGTGGTCTCTGTCTCTCCCCAACACAAAACTTGTTCTTCGTTCTTGGACAACTCTTCTATATTAATGGTCGCCAGCTTCTTAAAGCTGAAAGAATGAAAGAATTGGTCAACGGCATCTATGACCTGAGCTCTCAAATATACAAGCAGATCAATGTCTGCACAAATCAAAGAAAAATGTTCCTTGGCTGAGTTGCCCTTCACAGGGTCTTTCTCCAAAAGAGGTGCCTTCCCTTTATCATCAGCAGGGATTTGAGGAAGACTGGCCAAGTAACATGTCCTCTCATCGAAACCAGTGATTTTAATCTCCTTTCCCATCGTAATCTTAGTGATTTCCATGCCGAAAGAGGGCAATGAAATGTCGAGCGGAATAGATAGCATGATATCCTCCAAAGACATAGCCTCATCGGCATCAATCAATTCATCAAATGATTGTTTATCATCACTCATTGCCACATCCTCTGGTTCTTCCTCAGAAAATTGTACTTGCTGGTCTCCACCAGCAGCACAAACATCCATGGTTTCTACATCTTCATCAGTGTCACTTGCAGTGACCACTGGTCTTTCAGCATCAAACCGAGCCATTAAATCTTCATAGGGAAGATCAAACCAGTGTCTCTCTTCAGTTGTACCAGCTGGTTGATCTCTATCAACAGATGCATCAAATTCCTGATTGTCTTCAACTGGTCCCTTGACAGCAGTATCTCCGATCACCTGCTTAATTATAAAATCCACATCATCAGCAGATGAGAGCCTTGGTTCCTCAGCAGAAACCTCCACTGCTGGTTCAATAGTAGTTGGCTCAATCATTTGAACGGGCACAGCTTCCCGTGCCACGGCCACTATCTCCAAATTAGCTTTTGAAGAGCTTGACTTCTTCCTCATCGTCATTTTCTTTTTAACTACTGGTGATCCAACATCAGCAGCAGCTGGTCATTTCTTAAGTGCCTTCTTCATCTGCGGGGCATCAGCAGCTTCCTTTGCACCCACTTTATCATTTAGAGAAACATAGCGGTGCACAAGCTTCTCCGTAAGAATTTTGGAAGCAGGAAACTCCGATGATTCACCCAATTCCAGATTTGGAATATTTTCCAGCAGAAGGCTTATCTGAACAGCGAAGACCTTGGCTTGCTTAGACCCTGGAGTAACCATCTTCTTAAGAGTGTTGAACAATACTCTGGCCCAGTTCATCCTTACTCCGCAGACAACTGCTGTCACCATCGAAAACTTTTCAACTGTAATTGCATTTAAAGACCTTGCCTTTATAGAAATAGATTTCGCCATAATATCGCAAAGAAGACGATATTCAACCTTCATTTGACCCTTCTAATACTCTGGCCCAGTTCATCCTTACTCCGCAGACAACTGCTGTCACCATCGAAAACTTTTCAACTGTAATTGCATTTAAAGACCTTGCCTTTATAGAAATAGATTTCGCCATAATATCGCAAAGAAGACGATATTCAACCTTCATTTGACCCTTCTTCCCAGACAAACTCACTGGTTCACTTGACATAGAAACGATGCTCCTAGCATCAAAAACCACATCCTTGGGAATCTCAGATAATTCCGATAAGCCATCCACCGGTAGGTCAAAAGATTCTGCAAACCATTCCTCAGAAAATCTGGCAAGGCCAGATGCCATTAAAGCTTCATAGATGACTGCCGGACAGCCCATAAATCCGGCAAGGCCAGATGCCATTAAAGCTTGAAACATGGACACCATCCCTGGGTCTTCCATGGCGAGAACAGAGTCAAAATCGATAAGCTGAGTGTTGCTGTAGAATGAGGATGCCATTTCTGATTGTAGATAAGCGAATAGAACACCTGAAAAATCTTTGTAGAGATTACGAACGCAAGAGTGATATGCAAGAACACACAATAGTAATTTTGCAAGGTAAAAGAGAAACGAAGAGTAAACGCCGTAATTTAAACTAGGAAAGCAAAAATTTACTAGAGAGAGAAGGTTTCGATGTGACTGTTCGAATGGTAACAACACGTGTCAACCATCCGTTAGCGCGTACAATTTTTGAAATGATTTTGAAAATATTTTTAAAATATTTTTACTTGTACTGTGTAAAAGATTTTCCAAAATGATTTAATCAAACAAGGTACAAAGTAAATAAAAGTGCGCCAAAATTTATAGAGTCACAGCTGGTGCAGTGAATGTAAGAAAATCACTGCTGGTTTAATATATCGTTGTGGGTGGCATGAACTGGTCACAAATAAGCATCATCTGTATATATGTAACAACTGAGTTTGCCCAGTCATGACATATTCAGCTGACGTCACGCTTAACAATCCAGCTCCTGGTTCCCCCTACGGCTGATAATCTCCCAACGCGAGAAGCTTAGCTCACCTGATTGTCTCATCGTTCCCCCTGAACAAAAGACTAACAGTTGATTTAAGCAACAGCTGACAACCTGAAAAATGCGTTAGTGCACCAACAATCAAGGCAATTCAAGGAGACCTAAAATGTTTCTAAAATAAAAAAACTTAGCGTCTGGTAGAGGCTTTTCGAAGATGTCAGCAACTTGCTGGTCAGTCGACACATACTCCAGCCGGACGTCCTTCTTTAGCACATGGTCCTTTATGAAGTGATGCCTGATGTCGATGTGCTTTGTTCTTGAATGCAGAACAGGATTTGGGGTGATTGCGATGGATGTCTGCTTCTTACTAAAGCAGGAAATCAGTCGATCCCCTAAAAATTGACAAGTCCCACTTGTGCTTCTACGATCAATCCTACATCCTGCGTAATCTGCATCACGGTAACCTATTAGTTGAAAGCCTGAGTCTTCGGGATATCAAAGACCCACGTTGGAAGTACCCTTAAGATATTTCAATATTCGCTTTACAGCTATGTAATGCGATTGCTTTGGCTCTGCTAGAAATCTAGCACACATACAGATATCAAACATGATGTCTGGTCTGCTAGCAGTTAAGTATAGCAAAGAGCCTATAATACAACGATAAAGCGATACCTCAATGGAAGTTACAGCTACATATTTGTCCATCTTTATCAATCCTACATCCTGCGTAATCTGCATCACGGTAACCTATTAGTTGAAAGCCTGAGTCTTCGGGATATCAAAGACCCACGTTGGAAGTACCCTTAAGATATTTCAATATTCGCTTTACAGCTATGTAATGCGATTGCTTTGGCTCTGCTAGAAATCTAGCACACATACAGATATCAAACATGATGTCTGGTCTGCTAGCAGTTAAGTATAGCAAAGAGCCTATAATACAACGATAAAGCGATACCTCAATGGAAGTTACAGCTACATATTTGTCCATCTTTATCGAAGAGCTCATAGGAGTTGCTGCTGCTGAACAATTGTCCATGCCGAACTTTTTCAGCGGTTCCTTCGTGTATTTCTCCTGGTTAATGAAAATACCATTTTCCTATTGGCGAACTTGTAAGCACAGAAAGAATGTCAGCTCCCCCATCATGCTCATCTCGAATTTGTCCTGCATTAACTTAGAGAACTTCTGGCACAGTTTGGGGTTAGTTGACCCAAAGATAATGTCATCGACATATGTTTGAACTAATAGAATATGGTCAGCTTTTACAAATTTGAACAAAGTCTTATCCACTGTGCCTATTGTAAAGTCATGCTCGATTAAGAACAGTGATAGTGTATCATACCAAGCTCTGGGTGCTTGTTTCAACCCATACAGAGCTTTATCCAGTTTGTAAACAAAGTCTGGATGTGCATGATTAACGAAGCCAGGAGGTTGTGCAACATACACTTCCTCTGTTAAGACGTCATTAAGAAAGGCACTCTTAACATCCATTTGAAAGACTTTAAAGTCTTTGAATGCAGCATATGCTAAGAACATGCGAATGGCTTATAATATTGCTACTGGTACGAAGGTCTCATCAAAATCTATACCTTCCATTTGTCTAAATCCTTGTGCTACCAGCCTAGCTTTGTTTCTAGTTACTATGCCATCTTCATTCAGTTTGTTCGTAAATACCCACCTAGTTACTATAACTGAATGATTATTAGGTCTAGGTACAAGTGTCCATACTTTATTACGTTCAAACTGATTTAATTATTCTTGCATAGCATCTATCCAGCTGGGGTCAGCTAAGGCCTCATCTATCATTTTAGATTCTATATGCGAAATAAATGCATCATCAAAATGATCATGAGATAGCTGGCCTCGTGTGAGAACAGGGGATTCGAAATTACCTATGACTTGCTCGGGTGGATGATTTTTGTTCCACCGGAGATCAAGTCCAATGGGATTAGTTCTTTGTTCCCCCTGTGTTGCTGGATGGTTTGCAACGGCTGGATTAGCAGACGCCATTTGATGTTGAGCATTGTTGGCTTGTGCGTCTGTTTCCAGCTGGGAAGAGGTGCTTGCGACTGGTTGTCGAGACGCTGGTCTTAAAAACGGGTGATATGATGTGCTTGCGTCTGGTTGTCCAGCTGGTGGTAACGATACCATTTGAAAGTCTGTGCTTGCAGCTGGTACACCATTCGTTGGTATTGAAGTGCTTGCGACTGGTTGGCCAGTCGTTGGTGAAGACATGCTTACAGCTGTTTGGTCAGGCGTTGGTCTTGGGACTAATACACAAGCGCTTGCGACTGATTGTCCAGCTGGTTGTCTTGATGATTGATATGCGCTTCCGTCTTGACCAACGTCTGATTGAGCAGCGTCTGGTTATACAGCATCTTGATTCTTTGTATTTCCATCTCCAGGAGCAATTCGATCCTGCGGCTGATCCACGTTAGTTAGATCAATAACTACTAGATTACCTGTTAGATCTTGTTGAACATTGTTATGCGTTGTGACCACTGCTGGTTGTTCTTCTTCAGCCGAATATCTTTGTGGCACATCGTCGTCTGAGTCTTCAAGACTTGTTGACTCCAGACGTGAACACAAGTCATGTAGGCTTGCAGCTGAATTTGACTTGAAGCTGGTTTCATCAAACACTACGTGTGCTGATTCCTCAACTGTCAAGCTTCGATTGTTGAAAACTCGATATGCTTTGCTCATAGCTGAATAACCTAAAAAGATACCTGTATCATATTTTGGTTCAAAAGCTGTTAGATGCTTCTTGCCATTGTTATGAATGAAACATTTGCATCCAAACACCCTGAAATAAATAATATCAGGTTTCTTGACATTCCAGATCTCATATGGGATTTTATCGTGCATCCTATTAATCATCGATCTGTTTTGAGTATAACACGTTGTGTTAACTGCTTCTGCCCAAAATTTTTGAGAAATACCAGAATAAGAAATCATAGATCTAGCAGCTTCTTTTAAAGTGCGGTTTCTCCTTTCAGCTAACCCGTTTTGCTAAGGAGTTCTAGCTGCTGAAAGCTCATGCTTTATCCCCAAATCTTCCAAGTAAGAAGTAAATTTAAAATTTAGAAACTCAGTACCGCGATCACTTCTTATCCGGTTGACTGAACAAGATCTATCATTTTTTAAATGTTTCAAAAGGCGTATCAGCTGGTCGGCGGTTTCAGATTTTGCTTTTAAAAACAACACCCAAGTATATTTAGTAAAATCATCAACAACTGCAAGGTGTAATTCGTTCCCCCTAAGCTCGTTTTAGATATAGGACCAAAAAGATCCATATGCAAGAGCTCAAGACAACGGGTAGAACGTTTTCCGCCTTTATTTTTGAAAGTAGATTTGATTTGTTTACCCAGCTGACATGCTGCACAGATTTTAATCCTTAGAAAAACTAATTTTTGGCAAACCAGAAACCATATCATGTTCACTCAACTTGGCAAGTGTTTTGAAGTTTAAATGGTTCATTCTTTGATGCCACAGCCAGCTCTTGTAAGAACCAGCTGCAAGGCACAAATGCTCAGATTCCAGCTGATATGACCAATTGATTATGTAGGTATTCCCCGAATGTTTTCCTACCAATACAGTCAGACCACTTGGACTCTGAACCGTGCATGTGTGTTGTTGAAACTGGAATATGTAACCTTTGTCACACAGTTGACTAATGCTAATCAAATTATATCGAAGGTTATCAACAACTAAGACATCAGCAATAGAAATGTTACCGTGGATAAGCTTACCCTTACCCAAAGTGTTAACGTATGCATTGTCACCAAACACAATTCTTGCGCCTTTATGTGGGATTACGTCTGAAACCAGCTTTCTATTTCCTGTCATATGTCTTGAACAGCCGCTGTCCAGGTACCATAAATTTGATACATCAGCTGGTTCGTACCTGTTATCCTGCAATCATGAAAACCTGATTTTGGTACCCAATTTTACTTGGGTCCTGATTGGATTACCCCTTTCGGGACCCATACTTGAATTACTTTCACAGTTTTCCCAGTATGCGGATCCACAAAGGTCTGTGCATAATTACTGTGAGATCTATAGAGTTTTGATTTCATCTTCTGACCATTTAGATCTCTCCTCGGCTGAGTTTTTGTCCAACCAGATTTTGCCTTCCTCGAATTACGTCTCGGCTGGTTGGGAACAAAAGACTTGGAACCAGCTTTCGCTTTATCCTTGTCCAGCTTGTTCTTTAGCCAGCTGTGTTAGAGTAGATGCCCAACTAGCCAACTTGTGGCGTGTGGGTTTTATAGACTCTTGTACAAACGATCTTTATATATGATATTCTCATTTTCTTATATGGCATTCTTTACTTTCATTATGTGTGTAATGATTTACAATTGTGTTGAGTAAAGACCTAGAATACACTGAAGCGTATGTTAGATGTGATAGTGGGTATGACGGCTATCATGAAACACATCCAATAGTCGCTGTGTATTCTGAACGTGTTCCTAGTCGATTGGGCCGTCAAAATGAGGATAAGGCCGCCCGAGTTCGAGACTAGTATCTGCGATGCGAAGTACCATGTTTCATTGGTAGGGAACATTGTGATGTTCTGAGCATGCAGATAGATAGTGACCTGGTGATCTATCGAACTACCCTCTTTCGGACTTTCCAAGTGGTTATCATTTGTCGAGTGGATAAGTCCGAGGTCTTGGTTGTACTGATTAGTCCTCACGACTCGAAACGTCATTGAGACTCTACATGATAGGCGTCTCACTTTGACCCGTTTGCCGACTCACCTGGAGTAATAAGGCGTCGGGATTGGGTGAGACCCCGATGCATGTAGGAGTCGATGCATCGTTGTCGAGGATTCACCGCTCGCAGACATGCGTGGATATCCTATGCTATCTGAGGGGATAATAGTGTATAAATATCTGGCCAGAGTACTAGAAGTGTTTTAGGTAAATGTGTTTACCTAGTTACACTCGCGATGTCACTATTTGATCTCCAAGATGTATGCATAGCTATCGGATCTCTAGCGACTCTCAATTTACCAATGGTCGTTGATCTGATCGGGATATATGGATTGAAAGGACCGTACTGTACGCTAACCACGACAGGCTGGTTCTTGCAGGCACTATCAGTGATACCTAGGGGATCATGGGGCGATGTTGCTAGACGCTTTACCATGATCCGTTGGGCAAGTCCGGAATTGTGACCCCGGAGCCACAATGGTTGTGGGCCCACGGCTAGCTGTATCCCTGAACCATTGAGGGTCACACAAGTACTAGATTCGAGATTCCCGCACGGATACTCAGCTCAATGTGTTGAGCACGAGAAGAGGATATCGGGAAGTGCGACTTCCTAAAAATACATCTTGGAGATCAAATAGTGACATCGCGAGTGTAACTAGGTAAATCCATTTACCTAAAACACATCCCAGTACAAGTCTGAATCCTTTGAAAGGTTCAAGGAATTCAAGGCTGAAGTAGAAAATCAGTTAGGCAAGAGTATTAAGGCACTTCGATCTGATCGAGGTGGTGAATACTTAAGTACTGAGTTTCAAGATTATCTGAGGGAGAATGGGATTCTCTCACAGTGGACCCCTCCGGCGACACCACAGCTCAATGGTGTAGCGGAGCGTCGTAATCGGACCTTGTTGGACATGGTTCGATCTATGATGAGCTTCACTGAGCTTCCGACCTCGTTTTGGGGCTATGCGCTCGAAACGGCGGTAATGTTGTTGAACAATGTCCACACCAAGGCAGTGGATAAAACTCCGTATGAGATATGGATGGGCAAACCACCCAAGTACTCATTTATGAGGATTTGGGGATGTCCTGCTTACGTGAAGCAGACAGTGGGAGATAAGCTGGATACGAGATCCATCTTTTGCTACTTCATTGGGTATCCAAAGAATTCCATTGGATACTATTTCTACTATCCCAGCGAGACAAAAATGTTTGTCTCTAGGAATGCCACCTTTATGGAAAGGGAATTTCTACTTGATAGAAAGGGCAAAATAGTAGAACTCGAAGAGGTTCGAGAACCAATTGAAGTACCAAGTGAATCTCTCACACCTACTGAGCCAGTACCAGATATGGTCGCACCTAGGAGATCCAAAAGGATTCCTAGAGCTCCAGAGAGATATGGTTTTCTCCTTGAAGATGATCAGGGTGATCAAGTTGTTGGATCTGATCCAAGAACTTTCAAGGAGGCAATTTCCGATGCTGATTCTAATTTGTGGCTTGAAGCAATACAGTCTGAGTTCGACTCAATGCATGCTAACCAAGTTTGGACTCTGGTTAACCCTCCCGAAGGAATCGTTCCTATTGGGTGCAAATGGGTGTACAAGAGGAAACTTGGGCCTGATGGTATGGTAATGACCTACAAGGCGCGACTGGTCGCGAAAGGTGTTGACTATGATGAAACCTTCTCGCCAGTTGCAATGTTCAAGTCAATTAGAATTTTGTTAGCCATAGACGCATGGTACGACTATGAGATATGGCAAATGGATGTGAAAACTGCGTTCCTTAATGGAAACATTAAGGAAGAGATCTATATGACGCAGCCTGAGGGTTTCACATCTGTTGGAAGCGAGCATATGGTATGCAAGCTTCAGAGATCGATCTACGGTCTCAAACAGGCATCACGAAGTTGGAACCTAAGATTCGATGAAACATTAAGGAATTGGTTCATCAAGAATCCCAAGGAGCCGTGTGTCTATAAGAAGGTAGTTAAAAGTGCTGTGACGTTTCTCGTACTTTATGTTGATGACATTCTACTCATTGGGAATGATGTAGGAATGTTGCAGTCAACTAAAGTATGGTTTTCAGTAGATTTTCGATGAAGGGACATGGGTGAAGCATCTTATATTCTTGGAATACAGATCTATCGGGATAGATCTAAACGGATGCTCGGACTCACCCAAGCTACCTACATCGATACCATACTTAAGAGGTTCTCTATGGAAGAGTCCAAGAGAGGACACCTACCTATGTGCCACAGGGTCACTCTATCCAAGTCTATGTGTCCAAAGACTGATGAGGAGATAGAGAATATGGCACGTGTACCATATGCCTCGGCTATAGGTAGTATTATGTAAAAACGGTCTTTTTGCGATTTGGGGTTAGATGATCTGAAAAATTGTTTTTCATATCATAACATTCAGTTTTGGAAACTGAGTCGATCGGTCCGATCTGATCGGCGATCGGAGTTACGATGAAGTCACAGCAATGGATATCGTCATTTGGACCCGGGCCCGATGGGCCGGTCCAAGTCCATTGTTAGTCTATTTAATTAGACATTAAGGACTTCATAATTACAACACAACTCAACTCCTAAAACCCTAAACATCAACACACGCCTCCCTCCTTCCCTCTCTCACGCCGCCGCCGCCGCCACCGCCGTGCGCCGCCGCCGATCGTCGCCGGAAAATTGTTTCCGGCTAGTTCGACGAGGAGAATCCGTTCGTGCTGATCTCGTCAGCGCTTCTAGTGCAGCCTGACGAAGGAGTCTCGGATCTGGTCGTGGATCGGATTGGCGTAAACTACCACAATCTACCGAGAAGAGCCGGATTATTGTAATCACGGTTGGAGCCAGGCACAAGTGCCAGCGAGGTAACATGCGAAAACGCCCTATGTATGACGATTACTGTAATTGTCTGTTTTTCGTATTGATCGCCTCCCGGCACCTGTTTCTTGTTCATCCGCTGCCTAGCCGGGGGGCGGATCCGGATCCCCAACAAGCTGGGCTTGGAATTCTCAGGTCTTTGAAAACCGATACCAGTTTTTCCATTATCTCGCAACTTGGGAGAGTTCTGGTCATCAAATTTTACCGACTCAAAACAATCATATATCACTTCGGCTTTGACAAAGCTCATTTTGTTGAACTTGTCATATGCTGGTTGTGATTGAGTACTTGTATCTCCTTCACTTCTCTCACCATTACTTAAACCCAAACCAGTTTTATCATACGCTGGTTTTTGAATCTCTTGCAGCTTGTGGAGAGCACGAGCCGATTTATTCCATGAGCTCATTTCTTTAGTTAATTTCTCAAATTCAGCCTTGAGCTCACTGGATTCATTTCTCAACATTCTCAACTGTCAGCTTACTCAACTCAATCTTCAAGCTGTCAATATCCTCAAGCTCATCAGAACTTGATTCAATCGAAATACCTTTTAGACTTATGTTTTCTGCTTTAGCTTCCTCGAATGAATGAGAAATCTTCCTGTACTCTTTGACCATGTCATTTAGTGCACTGACAAGGTATTCTTGTGTAAATTCAACATTTGAGAAGTCAAATACCTCATCATCCGAAGTTTGATCAGCCATAAGACAATGAACCTCCTCCTGTTCACTGTCGCTTGATGAGGAGCTGCTGGATGAAGATTCTGAGTCAGTGTCCGCCCAGATCTTGGTGATTTCCTCAGCCACCAATACTTTATGATCATGCTTGCGGCTGGGTCTCTTGTCACCTCTTGTCCTCATCCTCCTATCCTTGGATCTCTCAACAGCTCTCTCTTCTGTCTTATCTTCTCGCTTGTATCTATCCTCCTTCTTCTCATCTCTTTGATATCTATCATCAATTCTCTTGTCATCCCTGGATCCGTCCTCCTTCTTTGGCCTATTGCAATCAGCTACAAAATGCCCTGGACGACCACAGTTAAAACAAGTAAGATCAGCATTAACTTTATCAGATTTATGATAGTTATTATAAGGAGTAGAAGGGTTATAGGATCTTCTCAAAATATTTCCCAAACTTCTTGATGAAGAGGGACATGACGTCATCGCTGAGTTGATCAGCAGTATTGTTTGTGCTTGGAGAGCACTGTTCAGTAGTAGTAGAAGCTAGTGCTTTCGTTGGCTGGTTTGTCGAGGGTCCAGCTTCTGCTCTTGTCTCCAACTCAAACTCGTAAGCCTTAAGGTTGGAAAAAAAATCATGAAGCTCCAGCTTGTTCAAGTCTTTGGACTCCCTCATTGCCATGGTTTTCACACCCCACTCTCTGGGTAATGCTCTCATCACTTTCAGCGCTAGCTCTCGGTTATTGTACTCTTTGCCAATACTGCTTAGTTCAATCACCACAGCGCTGAACCACTCATCGAACTCTGTCATTGTTTCTTCATCTTTCATTTTGATGGACTCAAACTTCTGCTGAGCCACCGTCAGCTTGTTCTCCTTCGGCTCGTCACTACCTTCACATATCTGGGTCAACTTTTCCCAGATGTCTTTGGCTGTGGCGCAGGTTTTGATTTTGCTGAACATATTTTTGTCTTTGTCCAG
>KV013019.1:97482-117379 GCA_001598015.1 Dorcoceras hygrometricum
TAGAGGTGACATAGCAGTTGAGAGAGTCGCCTCTGCGGGAAACGTTGCTGATCCACTTACGAAGCCCTTGCCAGGACCGTTGTTTGAAAAACATCACGAAACAATGGGACTGCGTCTGATGAGTAGTTGTTTATCTTCACTGGTATATTCTGTTAGAGTAGATGCCCAACTAGCCAACTTGTGGCGTGTGGGTTCATAGACTCTTGTATGAAACGATCTTTATATATGATATTCGCATTTTATTTATGGCATTCTTTACTTTCATTGTGTTGTATGATGATTAACAATTGCGTTGAGTAAAGACCTAGAATGCACTATAGTGTATGTTAGATGTGATAGTGGGTATGACGGCTATCATGAAACACATCTAAGATTGATCTGTGTTTAGGGTATCACCAGTTGCGAATTCGAGAAGAAGATGTTGCAAAAAATACGTTTAGAACAAGGTACGGGCATTACGAGTTCCTGGTTATGCCGTTTGGTGTGACTAATGCCCTGCAGTTTTCATGGAAATAATGAACCGAGTCTTTAGAGAGTTCATTGATCAGTTCGTGATTGTTTTCATCGATGATATCTTGGTTTATTCGAAGACACTCATGCAACATAAGAGCACTTAAGGTTGGTCCTCGAAACACTTTGAGACTCACAAATTTATGCCATGTTCTCCAAATGCGTGTTTTTGTTGGACAGAGTAGTGTTTCTGGGTCATGTCATTTTGGCTGAAGGAATATCTATTGATCCCAGTAAGGTAGAGGTCGTTGTGAACTGAGAACGTCCCACGAACGTCTCGGAGATTCATAGCTTTTCGGGAGTGGCTAGCTATTATTGAATCTTCATTGAATGATTCTCTAGTATACCTAAGCCTATGACGCAGCTGACCCAGAAGGACAAGACATTTATTTGGACGGAGGAATGCGATAACAGCTTTTAGTTGCTCAAGCAGAAGCTAACTACAGCGCCTGTGTTAGATTTACCTTCAGGTTCAAGAGGTTTCTTGGTCTTTTCAGATGCTTCACTTAATGGATTGGGTTGTGTATTGATGAATAATGGTCGAGTCATTGCTTATGCTTCTCGTCAGTTGAAACCTCAGGAGATTCGATACCCAATTCACAACTTGGAGTAGGCAGCCTTCGTCTTTGCCTTGAAAATTTGGCGCCACTATCTCTATGGCGAACAGTTTGTGGTGTATAATGACCACAAGAGTCTTCAGTACCTCTTATCATAGTCCAATTTGAATATGAGGCAGCGCAGATGGATGGGACTGCTTATAGAATTCGATTGCGAGATTCACTATCAGCCTGGGAAAGTGAATGTAGTTGGTGAAGCGCTTAGTAGGAAGCTCAAGTGTTGATGCTTGCATCGCTAAATATCTCAAAGGTTCATGAGCATCTAAGAACTACTGGTTGGCGTTTGTACCCGGGTAATGATTTCATGGTGGTTTCATCTTTTCAAGTTGAGCCACAGATTGTTGCGGACATCAGGGCAGCCCAGAGATCTGACCCATACATCCATGAGCTGAAGTAGAGGACTCAAGTTGGTCAGCTAGAGGATTACTCTATCGCATCTGATGGTTGTTTGAGGTTTCAGGGCAGTTTAGTATTGCCTAACCTGATTGATTTGAAGGAAATGATCTTAAGGGAAGCTCACTGCAGTCGACATAGTGTCCATCCAGGTGCAAGAAAGATGTATCATGCCTTGAAACCGCTCTATTGGTGGGCAGTTTTGAATAACGATGTTGCTGACTTTGTTGCTCGTTGTCTGAATTGTCAGAAAGTTAAAGCGGAAAGAATGAGACCCGATGGATTATTGCAGATTTTAGAGGTGCCTCAATGGAATTTGGAGCATGTAGATATCTATTTTGTGACCTATTTGCCTCGTTCCAGCCGAGGATGTGATGCTGTTTGGACAGTGATCGATATACTTTCGAAATCAGCAAACTTTATTCCCTACAATATGACGAACCCTTTGAAGAAAATGGCAAAACTATACATCAATTTCGTAGTTCGATTGCATGGAGTGCCTGTATCCATAGTTTCAGACAGAGATCCTATGTTTACTTCCAGATTTTGGAAGCGTTTACAAGCAGCCTTAGGCACCAGGTTGGCTATGAGTACAACCTATCATCCCCAAACCGATGGCCATCTGAGAGAACTATACAGACCTTGGAGGATATGTAGCGAGCAGTGGTAATGTATTTCTATGGTAGCTGACAGGATTCGTTGTCGCTGGTGGACAGGAAGTAGAAACAGCTTAGGAACAAGATCATTCCCTTGGTGATGGTCCAGTGGAGCAAGCATGGCAGGGAAGAAGCTATGTGGGAGTTAGAGGAGAAGATGCAGCGTGAGTGGCCCCATATGTTTCAGTATGCATCTTACTAGTTTCCTTTGATAGATCACTGGATATTGTTTTACCTGTTAGACTAAACTTTTGGTTGGTAGTGTTCTGTGAGTTCTGGAACTGTTGTGCATGTTTTGTGTTGTGTGTTCCTAGTTTTGGTGATTGGTATGTTTTGGGTTGCTGAGGTTTTGATCGGTTCTGGATTTTTTTGCTTGATTTCGAGGGAGAAATCCTTTTTAGTGGGGGAGAAATTTGAGGTCTGGATGGTTAACAATTATTTTGGATAATTAATCGGGTGTTGGCATAGACCAGATTGGACGTGAGCTGGTCTGGGGCAGATTATCTCTGAGCTAGATGACCCATAGGAGAGTGAGCTAGTCTATGCATGGATCAGATCTGGGTTAGTTTTCGTAGAACGGTCTGAGCTGGATGGTTGAATGTTTATAAAGTTTTGTCGCAAGCTATTCTGGGTACTCTAAGCTGGATATTCTGAGCTGGTAGCGGAGTGACGTTGTTTTGGAGAAACCAGCTTAGATGGGCGCAATCTGGTGGTGCTGTGCGGATCGGACCGATTTGTGATTCTAGTGTAGACCGGCACGGTTCATGGGTATCAGCTTAGGCAAGAGTTAAAAGTGTGTGAGCTGGTCTTCTTACGTGTGAGCTGGTCTTCCCGAGGTGAAGGGCGGTGCGACGTCGTTTAAGTGATACCAGCTTAGACGCTAGCTGGATGGTACACATAAGCTAGCCAAGGCGTAATATATTCTGAAGCTGTGAGATGTTACCTACTGTGCATGTTGTGAGCTGATATCAGATTGGAACATGAGCTGTCGATTGCTGCTAGTCATCAGATCATGGGAGATTTAAGTTTTATATATAGAGGACGTTGACCGTGTACACGCCATTCTTCCCAACACTTAGAAAATATTTCCTCTCGAGAGCTCGACACCCCAGCCCGCCTTAGAACCCTAGCTAATGTTCAACATAACCTATTTCTTCCGATTTCCGACGGTAGACAACTCCGATTGGAGCAAGGCTCGTAGAGTTGGATCTCTCTTGAAAATACCGTTCTTTCTATACCTCTTTTGAAGACTTTGGACAGCTAGAAGAGTGAATGCGAAGAAGCTACAGTGCCTCCTGTTCGCATTCCGACCGTTTGGTTCCTTCATTCAGGTAGCGCTTTCGATTAAGTGTTAGATCCTACCTTATGTTTCGTTTAGAACTAGCTATCGTGTTTTAGGCGTAGAATAGAATTGGGTTGAGCGGGTAGCTCCCTTTTTGGGTTCTGTACTAGCTGTTCCCGAGCTTATGACGTATGGTTGTTCTGGTTACAACAAGTAGATTGTTCGGATGTCCCCGTGGAGTGTTCGTGAGAGCTGGAGGAGCAGTATGGTTACTGCATGAGCTATCGGCGTTCTATGCTGTTCGAGGTCTTTGTTGTGGTAATTGTAGCAGAAACTAATGTAAGAATTGAGCGTATTGTTATAGCGTTGAGATAAGCCTGTATGTGAGACCTGGATTTGTAATAGAGATTAATTGTGGAAGTTATCGAATTTTGATGATTTTTTGGGGATTCAGATCTCTGTTTGTATGTTTGATTTTGTTTTCGGGTCGATTTCCCTCCTTAGAGAAATTCTGGAGATTTTCGAAATTTTGGGTTTAGAGGTATCTGCTGATAGCAGCTCTGATGACGTCATGCTTGTGTGGGCATCGTAGTCGCTGACGTAAGCCTTGCTGCTGGTAGCTTAGCGCGCTGTGTTCTTTGTTTTGGTAGCTGGCGACAGCAGTGCTTACATGGATTTCAGCAGGAGAGCGCTTTAGAATTTCAAAGCGGTGTCGTTTTGAGGAACCAGTCGATAGTTTATATTACCTGCTGATATCAGATATGTCGACGTAAGCATTACTGTTGAGCGTTGTGTGGATGACGTAGACTTTGCTATCGTCAGTCGATGGGTGTGTCGCGTTAATTGTATGCCTGCTGGTTGTCAACGCGGGTCAACCTTCCTGTAGCGCGAAGAGGATGCGACGTCGTTTTGAGGTGCAAGTGTCAGGCCCCGTGCTAATTACCAACAATTAACACAAAGTAAGCGCATAATTACGGAAGCTTAAAATCAGGGCTTAAAAATTTTTCGAAATACAAAGGCCTGAACTTCAAATCATACGTTCAAAATATTCGATATTCAAAATAAAAGTTTACTCAACTCGATACAGCAAGTAACCACATAAATCAATTCAAAATATAGATCCCCCAAATACAATAAAACACGGGGCATCCCCCGGTTCAATACATATCATAAATAATCTGGGACTCAGGGATGCGGGGATCGACCAACTGAACTTCCACTCGGTCCAGCTTGGTTACCTGAAACTCCTGCAAATGGGTAACACAGACCCAAACAACAAAAGCAGGAAAAGAAATACGAGGTCAAGCCTCAGTACGAAGAGCTATCAAAGCAGAAAACATACAACAAGCTATAATCAATGCTATGAATGCATGAGGGCTATCAAAAAGTCGGATAGCTAGACCAGTCTATCAACTGGCAACTCAAATCAGCCTCTATACCACGGTCTATCAACCGGGAAACATCGGTCCGTGATCATCGGGGCCCGTCAGCCCATCACAGCTCGGTGGTAGACACTCGAATCCGGTAGTCACCACTCCGACGATAGCGTTGGACTTTTCGGGCACGACTCAACAGTCGGCCAGTCACAACGTGGCACCCAATCAGGTAATCAAATCAATCTGTCAAAGGCTCAAGATGTATGCAATGAATGTCATTCAATAATCAATGCGCAATGCATACAATTCATAATACGTGCAACCAGAATGAAAAGCTCAATCAATTCATCATGAAGTAGAAGAGATAAGAGATGTCTGGCTCAAAATAATCTAAGTGTCGATCAACACTTCTATATATACCTCTTCAAATCTCACCTGCTGATTCATACAATTCAGCCAAAGAAACCAGCAGGAAGCAATCAGCAGCAACCCTCTATTCCTTTACGTAAAATTCAGCAGCAACTAACAAATCACAACGCGCGCTAACACTGCAAAACGACACCGTTCTAACTAATCTAAACGACGCCGTAACACACAACCAGCAGGTAACGATCAGCAGAAGCAAACAAAAGCATTCGCGTGAAAGCACCTCAAAACGACACCGTAGCAAATAAATCAGCAGGCAACAACTCTCGCAAACAAAACAAACCATCTGCTGATCGCGCGAAGTTCTCAAAACGACGACGCATCTCGACGCCTTTGAAATTGCGCATCTGCTGAACTCTCAACGAAAAGCTCAAAACGCAGCGTTTCCACTAACTCAAACGACGCCGCTTCTCAACGCTAGTATTGCGCATCTGCTGATCAGCAGCAAGCAATACAACGCAATTACAATCAGCAGCAAACATCACGTCACGCCTACGCCATCATAACTATCAGCAGCTCTCAAACCATCTGCTGATCTCTCTTTCACACTCAATCCTCACAGACTTGTTCAGCTGTCGTTACGTAGGCTCTGCTAGTCACCAGATGCTTGGACTTTGGACAATATTTCAAAATATGTCCGGGCATTCCACGTTTATAGCAGTCATTTTGTCCAACTCTGCATTGTCCCAGATGATTCTTGTGACACTTAGGACATTCTGGCCTGATATTACCAGCAGGAACAGAGCTAATAGGTTGGATCGGTAGAGGCTTTTGCTCCTGAGGCCTCTGATGGTTCTTGTTCTCTTTCTTGAATGGCCTCTGGTCCTTCTGCTGAAAGGCTTGTCGCTTCTGCTGCCTTTCCTCATCAACATATTTCCAATCTCTTTCGATTTGCAGGGCTCTATCCACTGCTTCCCTGTAGGTCTTTGGCACAGATAGCCTAACATTCATTTTGAACATAGGCTTCAATCCTTCCATGAAATGACTCAGTTTCTCTTCTGGGTCACTTCCTATCAGTGGCACAAAATAGCACCCTCTTTCGAACTTCCGCACATATTCGTACGATTAAACTTCCTTGTTTGAGGGTCAAAAATCCCCTCTTCAATTCAGACCTCTTTCCAGCCGTGAAGTATTGCTCAAAGAATACTTGTTTGAAATCCGTCGAAGTAAGATTCAACAAATCCACAGACAATTTGGCTCTTTCCCACCAAATCACCGCATCCTCTCTCAGCATATAGATAGCGCATCTAGGCCTATCTAAATCAGACATTTGAAGGTACTCAAAAATAACCTCCTTGGATCATTATCCAGCTTTCGGCAACTAGTGGATCAGTAGTACCACTGAATTCCTTAGGTTTCGGCCTATCTAAATCAGACATTTGAAGGTACTCAAAAATAACCTCCTTGGATCATTATCCAGCTTTCGGCAACTAGTGGATCAGTAGTACCACTGAATTCCTTAGGTTTCTGTCGTCTGAACTTCTCTTGGGGATCATCATTGCTTGGTCCCCTGATGCTGCTTGATTGGCCATTTCCTCTATTGTTTTGTTCTACTAGCAGCCTTAACAGTTGTGTGATATTAGCATTATTATCACTATCAGTTTCTTCTAATGGAATATTTCGTCTAGTTCTTCCTCTTCCTGACATCTTATATTCTATAGCCCGTAATCCACCACATACATATATCAGAACATGCTAAATAATTTAAAAACAATGCTTTGAAAGTAAAATCACAACTTAGAGGAACGGAAAATGAACTTTGATCCAGCTGATGGTGCGTGTTTTTATCTCAGGAACGTTGCTCTGATACCATGTTGTGATGCCCGAACCCACGGGAATCATGGATTGGGATAAATAAAAATTTTAGAATAAAAAGAAGGGCTGAAAGATAATTTGTTATAAGCTGTATTTCTTATAACTTTAAGAAGAAACGGAAAACACGAAGACAAATCTAACAGACACTCAATTGTGCGCCAACTACTGGAAACATTTGCGGAAAAACAGACTTTATTATAAATTTCAATTGCGATGTACAACAGTTGATATTCTATATAAATGTACAACTCTTGCAACTGATTTAATACAATACATTCTAATACAAAACAACATCAGCTATGACACAGAAAACGCTGGCCTTTGACAAACACACACCGCCCAACAGTTGACTCAATTTTCACATTCTGTCCGCTCTCTAGCTGTCGCACCTGCACCATTTTAAAAGCTAATGAGCCTAGGGGCTCGGCAAGTAAAACCTGAATAATAACAAGTTCAAATACGCAGGTGGACATATGATCAATACATAAGTTAAAGGAACATCAATGATCAATATCATTTTCTTTCGTAAACATTTCATAAACATTCATTCTTTCTTTCATAAACTTGGAGACAGGGATAATAGCCCAGATCTCAACATCAATATCATTTTCCTTAGATTTATGGCTCAGAAGCTCTCCTTAGGTCCGTGTTGCACCTGATCAAGTGACTACTGATATCAGCCTTAGCCATTGGCTTCTTTGCGTTAGGGCAACCGACATATAGACGACTGCCCACCCTTCTCTTTATGGAAGGACAACTGATAGCTGCTCACCTCACCCTTTATGATCGTCTGTTATCTTTGCCATAAATCTTAAAATAAACTTTTGTTCCTTTAACATTCTTTCTTAAAATCCTCGGGTTACATCATTTAAAACTCTTGCTTCCAATTTAAAATTTTACTGAGTATCGAATTCAGCTTTTGGAAACATATAATTGAAATGAAACCAGTCGTAAGAGAAACCAGTCGCAATGAATAGGAACCAGTCGCAAGATAGGAACCAGTCGCAAGAAAATGGAACAGTATATGAAACAAAACAGATTTATGCTGTTCACGGGTTGTGCTAAAAGAAACCAGCTGCAAGGTCTTTTTACTAAAAACAAACGTATTAAGTGAAACGACATCATTGAAGTAGGAAACAGACATAATGACGTAAGAATATCTGCTAACGTGAACAGTAACTATCTGTTGACAGCTACAACTTAAGGAAACGACGTCGTTAGAGCATCAACCAGTCGCAAGAAAAGCGCTAACATACGTGAAACCAGACGCAAGGATTTTTGCTAAATAACCAGACGCAAGGAATAGTACCAGTCGCAATGAATAGTACTTTAGAAGTGAATAGTGCAACTGCTGGACTACTACAATGGAATGCAACTGCTGGAATGAACAGTGCAACTACTGATTTTAAGAAAACAACGCAACTGCTGAAATTTGACTTGATATTTGTAACATCAAAACAACAACTATGCTATCAGCCGTTTCCTATCAAACTAGACTTTATACTGATTCAACTAGCAACTACCGATTACATAATTATCAAATTCTGATATTACAACCACTGAAAGGAAGAACATTCATAAACATTCTTGGATTAAACTCGAACCCTCAGTACTTTTAAAACATCATAAACTTTCTGGAAAACATTTGGAAGCATCAAAACATCATTTGAACCCATCTTTCTTTCCTTTTCATGTATAATCATTTTTTTAAACATGAACTTTAAACATACGGTAACATATAGGCAAGGAGACTCAGAAAACATCAATATATGCTTTAAATGGTGAGTCAAGAATCAGCTTTTACTTGCCTTAAGCGAAGCTTTGCAACGGTAGCTAGTTCCTGCAGAATCTTCTCTTTAAGCAACGCACGAACTTTTCTGGAGAATATTTTGAAGAACACTAAAGATTTTCTTTGCAAATGATGAGGATCTTACTTTCAAAACAGGTTTTTATATGAAAGGGATTAGTGGCAAGCTACTTGTGAATTTAAGCATGACACACTTATAAAATTTAGTAAAATTCCCTTCCCCTCATTATAATTTATAAAACACCAAACCTTTTTCAAAAGAAATCATTTGTCATCCTTAAAGATATTTTCAATCCCTTTAAAAACTGCTCGTGCATCACCCTTGGAGTCCTCCACTGAAACCAGCTGCATCACATCTATTTTTCCGAAATCACTTAAAACAGAAATGCATAACATTTCAACATTCCATCTTAAATCTATAAAATGAACAATATGCATAATGTGGTCCTATGGATTTTGGGGCATTACCAATGCATAACATTTCAACATTCCATCTTAAATCTATAAAATGAACAATATGCATAATGTGGTCCTATGGATTTTGGGGCATTACACCACATCACTAACCGAATCATATTCAATACCAAAACGTTCTCACCAAACCTAAGAATGCCATTCAACAAAATCTCTTGGGAGAACAGGCTCGTGCTGGCAGGAGTTGCAACAGAAATAACATCACATAAAGCAGTGGTATGCAAACCATGCTCAACCACAAATGCATCAGCAATAAACGAATGTGATGCTCCAATATCAAACAACACACGTGCAGAAAAATAAGAAATAGAGCAAGTACCTGCAATCACTCCTCCTGGCATGCTCTCCGCTTGCTCCCTAGTCATGGCATTCACTTGGACATGCTGGGGTCCTGAGAAATGAGGCTGGGATTACTGTCCAAAAAGCGAAGGACCAGGCTTCAGAAACGGCCTATGCTGGGTCTCCCCTACTCTAGGCTGCTGAACAGGGAAAGAACGACCCCTAGAAGATCGTCCTGGATGACCCTGAGGTGGGCAGCGATGTGCTGAGATCCAGCCAAAGGAAACACCCGTGCAAAATGTCCTGCCCACAAAGATTGCAAGCACCCTGAACTCCTATGCACTGCGTTGAAGAGTGCCTTCCTCCACATTGACCACAGAAATCGGCCCTGGGGATACTGCTGCTAGAACTTTCAGAACCAGAAGAACTAGAACCCGCCTTTTTCTTGAACTAATGACCACGAGGTCTAAACCTGTGGCGTCCAGATTGTTGGGCTGCCTGCTGAGGTGGTTGGGATGACTGAGACATATGGGAAGGCTGCACCCCCGGAACCATGGGATGGCTACTTTACACAACTTGCAGCCTAACACGAGATCTACGATCCTGCAATCTCTCTTCGATATCCATAGCCTTGTCCACCGCATCCGCATAGCTAGTCGATGAACTCGCCAACACCAAAGAGTAAAGATCCTCATTCAGTACTTCCAAGAATTTATTCCTCTTTGCACTCTCACGGCCAGAAACATGCGGAACATACGCAAGGAGAGAAGAAAACCTCCAAGCATACTCCTCCGTAGACATAGTCCCCTGCACCAGGTTATCAAACTCACGCTCCCTAGCGTTCACATAGGACTCTGGGACGTACTCCTGTCGGAAGGCAGTACAAAAACTGTTCCAAGTGGTCCCAACACGAGTCTCCTCGAGAGCTCGTGAGGCACCTCTCCACCAACGCTTGGCATTCCTCTTCAAATTGAACGTAGCAAACTCAACCTATGCTCATCATCGTACCTCACACGATCAAACAATCCGGTAATGTGCTGCAACCCAGGACTCTGCAACTGAACTAGGCTCATACCCATTGAACGTCTGAGGGTTCATCCGTTGAAACCTCGCCATCACAAGTTCCATATCATCCACACGGGCTGCCATCTCATCTACCTCATCCTCAACCTGTCTAGCACGTCTACGAAGGGGAACACTATGCTCAACCTCCTCGTTCTGACCCTCGTATTCTACCAGAATCTGTCCTCTTGCTCTACCCCTACGTCTAGGCGGCATTTACGAGATAACTAGAACAGTAAGATATCACAACAAATATAGCACATAGTCATGCACATGCAACAAGCAACACTGTGTCTAGACTCAAGTGTGATCAAAATAAATTGAGCTTATCCCAGCTTGAGATATGATACCAAAAATGTCAGGCCTGGTGCACAACACAGAGATAATCATGCACTGCGGAAGCATTTAAAAGTGGCTAAAATTTTTCACTTTGGCCTGACTTAGAAAACATAATTTAAAAATACATTGATATCCAAAATACTGATTTTACAACAAACGAAAACCCAACAACACATACAACATTACAAGCATCGAGTGACTCCCAGACATACAAAATAATAACTCAGCAATAGAACATCACATCCTCACGGGGTATTCCCCAGAGACAGCTCTACTGCCTAATATAAATAATATACATAACTGGGACACGCTATCCATCTCTCGGGGCACCACCAGCTAGGCCAGCTCCACGACCAGCTGAGAAACCTGGATAACCTAAACAAGACACAAAAAACAAAAAAACTTGTGAGGAATCAGATTTCAAGATTTGTGATTAATCAGATTTTGGGTTAGATTAGTCACGAGAATTAAGAATTTTCGAATTTCCAAAATTTCGGACTTTTGGTGAAATCTGATTTGAGAATTTCAGATCTCTCGTAGATTATTTCAGATTTCTAGTCGCAGGATTTATGGGGTGAAATCTGGTAGTGATTTGGAGTCGAATTGGCTAAGTTGTGATAGAAATCTGGTTTCCCCTTAGTACTTGCGGGAATTGCCGTGAGTAGAGGTAAAACGGTGTTGTTTTGGTGAGGTCTGGATGGTCAAGAGTGGCGCAGGATTGAAGCGCTTTCATTTTGTGATTTCCAGACGTCAGCGCTGGTCAACGGCACTGTAGCGGATGATCGCTGGATTGAGAGATCTGGTAGCGCTAGTGTGTGACGCGAGCAGGTGTCACATTGGTCAACTGAGGTGTTGACTGCTGGATCGTTAACGCGTTCAAAGAGAGATCTGGTTTTGTGTATAGAGATCTGGTTGAGCGATGCGATGTCGTTCTATTAAGTTGCTGCATCGTCGTTTTGGATCATAAGCGTTTGGCGTGGTTGTATTGCGCGAGCGAGGGATCTGGTTTGTGCTATCATTGCAGTAACCAGATGTCACCAATACGCCGTCGTTGTGACTAGCACGCGAGGATTAGCATTAGCACTGTGAAGTCTGTTGGATTCTAAGCGCTGGTTTGAGGAATCTGGTTGGCGCTATTTCATGATGTAGAAATCTGTTTAAGTCGGGAGCTGTCTTATTCGATAGAGATTGAATTGAGGATTCAAATACAAGTGTTGAGTTACACTTAGGATATTTTTACACCCGATATTTCTTATCCTCTTCTCTGTTGAAACCCTCGATTGACACTTTTCATTCGAATATTTCTCCCATCGATTTATACCGATTCCAGCCTCTGTTTTTGACAATCTTGGTGGCGCTGGATTCCCCTTGCTTAGCTCTTTCTATTTCTACCCATTTGAGGTCTTGTATCAACGTTGGAGGAGAAGTGCGAAGCTGCTGCGTCTTCGTACCTTGAAGTCTGTTGGTTCTTCTGTCGTCGTGGGTTTTTGGGTGAGCATTTCTTGTTGATTTGAGCTATATTCTAGTAGTTATTACCTGCGTAGGTGGTTAGAACCTGAGTTGAGTTCTGGCCGTAGGTGATATGAATAAATGATCAGAATTAAGCTAAGATATTGAGTATCTTGAACAGATTTCAGCTTCCAGGAGGCCTTCTGCCGTGAATTTCGAACCAGGTGAAATCTGGTTGCGTCGGTCGTGAGTTCTGCCGTGCTTTGAGTTAAATCTGTGAGGTAGATTTAAGCTGCGAAGGTACGAATCTGAGCGTGATTTAACAGCTTCGAGCATGACGTGCTAGTATTGGAGTTGTGAGATGGCTACTGTGAATTATGTGATTACGTGAACTGCTTGAATTACTGAATTGTATATGCTGTTTACGTATTTTGTGCATGTTGGAGTCTGATATGAATTTATTGGCATACATGCATACATATTGAGCCATATGATTGATTGATGACCTGATTGAGAGCCACGTTGTGACCGGCAGACTGTTGAGTTGTGAAGAATGGTCCAACCCTATCATCAGAGTGGTGGATCGACAGAGTTGTCGTATCGGAATACCACCGAGCTGTGATGGGCTGACGGGCCTGGAATATCACGGACCGATGATTTCCCCTCGGTTGATTGTTACTGTGTGGGTATAGAGGCTCAACCCATTTTGATTGCCAGTGGATATGCTGGTCTTGATATCCGATTTCCTTGATAGCCTCATGCATCTCATGACTTTAGATACTGCACGTTTATGAGTTGCTATTTATTTAGAACTCTTTGTACTGAGGCTTGACTTCGTATTTGTTTTCCTGCTTTTGTGTTGTTTGGGTCTGTGTTACCCATTTGCAGGATCTACAGGTAACCAAGCTGGACGGAGTGGAGGTTCAGCTGGTCGATCCCCTTTCCCTTGAGTCCCAGTTTATTTTATTATGTATCGAACCGGGGGATGCCCCGTGTTTCTATGTATTGGGGATCTACTTTGATTTGTGTATTGTTGGTTACTTGTATTGTATGAGTTTGAGTTAACTCATATTTTGAGTATTGATATTTTAAATGCATGTTTTGAGTTCAGGCCTAAACTATTTCGAAAAATTTTTAAGCCCTGATTTTAAGCTTCCGTGTTTATGTGCTTTAATTGTGCTATTTTATTGAGTAATTAGCACGGGGCCTGACAAAAATCCAGCCCCAGAGGGAAATGGGGTCAAACCCCAGTACGGAGAGCAACTGGAAACAGCTAATAGACAACAATAGATATAAATGCATGTGCTATGCATGAGAACAACAGCAGGATACAACCGAAAACAAGGAGCCAAAGGAGTCTCAATAACAGCTCAACAACTGATACAGATCAATGAAGGATAGTGGCCACAATGTGTGTGAGTATAAGGTAGCTATTCTCTCGTCTCAACACACAGTACCCGATGCATAACAAACCACTCAACCTGCTGTTCCCAAATTCATGAGGCGTGGTACCTATCCACTCGGCTCATAGCATCTAACAACAACCCAGCAGGGAGATGAGGGTCACGGTATTTCCGCTCGTCCTCAATACAAGCATCCTGGTACGCACATGTTAGCTCAACAAGGAAAGGCTAGCAAAATCTGAGCTCAACATGGTAAATGCGTGTATGCAGATGCAACAGATAGCAACAATCAACGAAAAGGCATACACTGCACAATATACATAAATATCCATGCCAATCCCAAAGCTGTAAAACAAGATCACATCCGTACCTTAGTTTCTGAGCTACAATTACCACAACGACAGTTCCGAGCACTCAGATCTGAAACCTGCTAAGCCAACGACAACAATGATACTCAGGGATAGTAGCACAGAATTACAAACTAGAAGCTACCAGCTCAACCAGTGCTGTACTATCCCTCAAACACAACAGATAGCTCTAAACAAAGCGCAAGGTAGGATCTAAGTACTTACTCAAAGCACTACCTTAACGGAAAAGAAAATCTGCCCAAGCACAAACCAATGGTGTACTGCTGCTACTTCGCATTCCTCTTCTAGCAAACCACAACCTCCAAATGTGGTATAGAACGAAGCGCCTTAGCAAGAGTAAACCAACACTACCAATCTTGCTCCAAGCTACACCGTCTACCATCGGGAATCAAAGAAGATAACGTTCGGTGAACAGTAGTTAGGGTATCATGACAAAATAAACTCACGGAAAATATTTCTAAGTGTCGGGAAAGAATGATGTTCGAATGGTCAAAATCCTCTGATAAATAACTTAAATCTGCTGAAATCTGATGAACAATAGCCACCAACAAACTTCAAGGCTCAAAGCTGACACCATCTCAGATCTGAGTACCACTCCAGATCTGGACTCTACGCTAAACAAATTTGGGACTCTCCCAAACAACGTCGCACAGAAGTTCACTCTCCCGCTAATACACGTCTCCCCGCTAACACCAAGTCTGAATCGCTAAACGGCATCGCACATCGTTCACAGTAGCGTCATCAAAACGTTGTCGCATCGCAATCCAGATCTGGACGACCAGATCTCATACATACGTAGACTATTCAAATATGAAATCCCTGGACCGCACCGGTCTACTCCAAAACACGAACCGGAACTACGAACCGATCCTGTCCACGCACGAATAATAATGCACGCATCTCAAATCTGGTTTCTCCCAAACGACGTCTCTCTGCCACCCGTTAAGTATATCCAACTAGCGCACCCAAAATGGCTTGCGACAACCATATTTCACCCGGATTTGAATACGATCAACCAGCACTGACTAATTCTCAAATCTGAATCACATTCCCGTGAAATTCTCTAACATTCCAGAGTTGTTTCTAATATCCATACAGACCCGATACGTTCACCAAGCATACCAGCTCAGAGCTGATCCATCCCAGATCTGTCCACGCCAAATCTGGTCTATACTAAACTCGATTAATTAAGTTAATTAATTCAATAATATTTCGGGTCTCACAGTGGCCACGGTGTGTGTGAGTATATGGTACTATCCACTCGTCTCAACACACAGTACCGATGCATAACAGATCACTCAACCTGCTGTTGCCCAACTCATGAGATGTGATAGCTATCCACTCGGCTCATAGCGGCTAATAACAACCCAATAAGGAGATGAGGGTCATGGTATTGACGCTCGTCCTCAATAAAGTATCCTGGTACTCACAGGTTAGCAAAACAAGGCACGGTTAACAATATCTGATCTCAACATGGAACAATGCATGTATGATGATGCAACAATCATAACAAAACACAGTAGCATACACGGTACAACACGCCAACAACATACACATATATCCATGCATAATCCAAAGATGTAAAATAAGCTCACATCCGTACATTAGCTTCCTGAGCTACAATTACAACAACGACGGTCCCGAGCAACCAGATTTGAAACCCAAAGCACTATCTGAACGGAAGAAACAACCGGCCAAAATGCTAACAGACTACAAAAGTTAGCTTCTTTCACGACCCTCTTCCAACTATCCAAAGTCTTCGAAAGAGGTATAAAAAGAACGCTCTTGACAAGGGGAGTCCAACGATACCAACCTTGCTCCAAGCTGCACCGCCTATCACCGAAAAACGGAGAAGATAAGGTTCGGTGAACAGTAGCTAGGGTATCACAACAGAGTAACTCAAAGAAATATTTCTAAGTGTCGGGAAGACAATGATCGCGAGACCACAATCAAAGTATCTATATATACAACTTAAGTTCCCCAAAGCTGATGAACAGTAGCCACCGACAACTTACGACTCAAAGATGACACCAACTCAGATCTGAGTACTACTCCAGATCTGGACTCTACGCCAAAACAGATTTGGAACTCTTCCAAACGACATCACACATGAGTCAAACAGATCTCGCCAATTGATACACGTCACCCCACTAACACCAAATCGGATATCACTAAACGGCATCGCACATCATTCACAGTAGCATCATCAAAACTTCGTCGTACCGCCTCAAGTCTGGACAACTCTCCGTGTGCATACAAACCCTCTCGCAACCAAAATGGCATCGCATCGCAACCCAGATCCGGATGATCAGATCTCACACATCCAGATCTTATCTCAGATCTGATACCTACGGACCGCACCGGTCTACACCAAAACCACGAACCGGGACTACGAACTTGACCCATCCATGCAATACTAACAATGTGTGCATCTTAAATATGGTTTCTCCCCAAACGACGTCGCTTCGCTACCCGTGCAAGATATTCAACTAGCACGCCCAGAATGGCTTGCAACAACCAGATTTTACCACCGGATTTGAATACGATCAACCAACGCCGACTAATTGTCAAATCTGATTACTGCACCACAGAATTCTCTAACTATTCGGAGCTTTTCTATGCACAAACACGGACCCAATACATTCACCAAGCATACAGCTGGTTCATCCCAGATCTGTCCACGCCAAATCTGGTCTACACTAAACCCAATTAATTAGCTTAATTAATCCAATAATCTTTAGGGTCTCTCATTGGTTATATTTCGATTTAGTGCAGGGACTAAGGGCTGTTGATGTCGAGGAAGAAGGGCCAGAGGTCGGACTCGGATTGGGTTTTGTCCCAGCCTTGATTTGATCCCTGCTGAGGTCATGATCTGGGTTTCGTAATGTAAGGACCATAATTAATAAAAAGGTATCTAGATATATAATTATTTCAGATTAGTGGTTAAAAGCCACGATTATTTAGCTTAGGGAGTTAGCGGTCTAAAATAGAACATCTCTTACGTATGTTGATCTAATATTACGCACTAAGCTAGTGCTGAATGAGCACAAACTAGTAGACATGCTGATTTAAGGATTCTAAGCCGATTAAAAGTTATGGACATAAGCTAGTGTCAGCTCAAAGGCAGTCTGAGTGCCCGAAGCTGGTATAAGATCAGGACAAGTCAGATCGGGGGAGCTGAACTGAACCTAGTAGTGAACAGATCAGATCAGAGGTCTAAGCTGGAGCAGCACAGACCCGACAACACCGTGCATATGACAAAATCAGAGCTTAGAGATAACCAGCATAAAGGAGATAAGCAGATCATGAAACATATGAATTACGAATCAGATTAGAGGTATTGCTGGCTGATTATGCGACCGAATTGAAGTAACTTGGTAAGAATGGACAAGGAAGCTTCAAAAAGAATATCAGTTGGAAGCGTAGCTGGATTTAGCTGTGAGAGTTACGTAATACTCTGAGCTTAATACCCCGTGCCAGTTTGAATACGTAACTGACCTGAGTAGCAAGAGCTGAACCGAGTGCGAGGACAGAATCGCATGCAAGAACTGATTTGAGGAGTCTGAAGCTGAGTTGACCATCATAAGCTGCTCAATGTTATAGTGCAATCTCAGAGTGTCACGAAGCAATTGTGCTGATGTAATCTGAATAGACTATCCAAAGTTGAATTGGTAATATGCGACAGATCCGAGTCTCCTAAACTGAGTAGTACTATGCATAGCAAGTACTGATGCGTAATCTGAATTGAAAATATACGGGTTATCTGTTGGCTAAGTGGCGGATCCGGATCCAATTTCCCGGGGGCGCAGCGAAAGTTTAAAAATTGCCCCAAAAAACGTTCAATACATCAAATCAATTCAATAAACCATACATAGGATGTTTATCGAATGTTACCTTGCTGACGTCTAGGCGCCTGACTCCAACCAAATTCACAGGGAATCTGGCTCTTCAAATGTAGGCGGGGGTAGATCTTCCTAATCAGGTCCACGACCGGAAACACGAGTCCTTCGTCCGTCTGCACTAGAAGGCCTGACGAGTTTGGCACGGACGGAAACTCCTCAAAAAGACGATCGGAACAAGTTCGATCACGGCGGCGCGGTGCGACGGCGCGTGGAGGAGCGGCGACGGTCGTGAGGTAGAGGAGGGAGGGGGCGGCGCAAGGTGTGGAGTCTAGGGTATGAGATCAAGTTTTATGGTAGCCCTAGACCAAGTCTAGTTTTAATAAATAAGTGATGGGCTTGAACCGGCCCAATGGACTTGGGTCAGGCCCAGGTCCATATGAACATTCGGTTCATTCCTATCACTGCGGGCTCATCATAATCCCGATAGACGATCAAATCGGGCCGATCGACTCAGTTTCCAAAACTGAATATTATGATGTAAAATCAATTTTTCAGACCACCTAGACCAAAATTACAGTTTAGCCCCTAAACTTTGGGAAATCGCAATTTGACCCCTGTTGACTTTTAGGAAGTCGCACTCCCTAAAATCCTCCTCCTATGCTCAACACATTGAGCTCAGTTTCCGTGCGGGAATCATGAATCCAGTACTTGTGTGACCCTCAATGGTTCAGGGATACAGCTAGCCGTGGGTCCACAACCATTGTGACTCCGAAATCGCAATTTCGGACTTGTCCAATGGATCATGGTAAAGCACCTAGCAACATCGCCCCATGATCTGTTAGAGTAGATGCCCAACTAGCCAACTTGTGGCGTGTGGGTTTATAGACTCTTGTATATGACAATCTTTATATATGATATTCGCATTTATTCATATGGCATTCTTTACTTTCATTGTGTGTATGATAATTTACAATTGCGTTGAGTAAAGACCTAGAATGCACTAAAGCGTATGTTAGATGTGATAGTGGGTATGACGGCTATCATGAAACACATCTAATAGTCGCTGTGTATTCTGAACATGTTCCTAGTCGATTGGGCCGTCAAAATGAGGATAAGGCCGCCCGAGTTCGAGACTAGTATCTGCGATGCGAAGTACCATGTTTCATTGGTAGGAAACATTGTGATGTTCTGAGCATGCAGATAGATAGTGACCTGGTGATCTATCGAACTACCCTCCTTCGGACTTTCCAAGTGTTTACCATTTGTCGAGTGGATAAGTCCGAGGTCTTGGTTGTACTGATTAGTCCTCACGACTCGAAACGTCATTGAGACTCTACATGATAGGCGTCTCACTTTGACCCGTTTGCCGACTCACTTGGGGTCATAAGGCGTCGGGATTGGGTGAGACCCCGATGCATGTAGGAGTCGATGCATCGTTGTCGAGGATTCACCGCTCGCAGACATGCGTGGATATCCTATGCTATCTGAGGGGATAATAGTGTATAAATATCTGGCCAGAGTACTAGAAGTGTTTTAGGTAAATGTGTTTACCTAGTTACACTCGTGATGTCACTATTCGATCTCCAAGATGTATGCATAGCTATCGGATCTATAGCGACTCTCGATTTACCAATGGTCGTTGATCTGATCGGGATATATGGATTGAAAGGATCGTACTGTACGCTAACCACGACCAACTGGTTCTTGAAGGCACTATCAGTGATACCTAGGGGATCATGGGGCGATGTTGCTAGACGCTCTTACCATGATCCGATGGACAGGTCCGGAATTGTGATTCC
>KV013019.1:151029-166378 GCA_001598015.1 Dorcoceras hygrometricum
CAAGGTGTTGACTATGATGAAACCTTCTCACCAGTCGCAATGTTCAAGTCAATTAGAATCCTACTAGCCATAGCCGCATGGTACGATTATGAGATATGGCAAATGGATGTGAAAACTACGTTCCATAATGGAAACATTAAGGAGGAGATCTATATGACGCAGCCTGAGGGTTTTACATCTGTAGGAAGTGAGCATAAATTATGAAAACTTCAGAGATTGATCTACGGTCTCAAACAAGCATTGAGAAGTTGGAACCTAAGATTCGATGAAACAATTAATGAATTTGGTTTCATCGAGAATCCCGAGGAGCCATGTGTGTATAATAAGGTATTTAAAAATTCTATGACATTCCTTGTACTTTATGTTGATGAAATTCTACTCATTGGGAATGATGTAGGAATGTTGCAGTCAACTAAAGTATGGTTGTCTAGTAGATTCTCGATGAAGGACATGGGTGAAGCATCCTATATTCTAGGAATACAGATCTATAGAGATAGATCAAAAAGGATGCTCGGACTCACCCAAGCCACCTACATCGATACAATACTTAAGCGGTTCTATATGGAAGAGTACAAGAGAGGACACCTACCTATGTGCCACGGGATCACTCTATCTAAGTCTATGTGTCCAAATACTGATGAGGAGATAGAGAGTATGACACGTGTGCCATATGCCTCGAAAATAGGTAGTAATATGTATGGCATGATCTCAACTAGATCGGATGTCGCATATGCTCTGAGTGTCACGAGCCGCTACCAAGCCAACCCCGGCCAAATGCATTGGAAGGCTGTGAAAGATATTCTTAAGTACTTACGAAGGACTAAGAATATGTTCATGGTCTATGGGGTGGTGAACTGAAATTGGAAGGCTACACTGATTCTAGCTTCCAATGTGACGTGGATGATTCGAATTCAACCTCTGGATTTGTATTCATGCTCAATGGTGGTGCTGTCTCTTGGAAGAGTCCAAACAAGACACCATCGCGGATTCAACCACTGAGGCTGAGTATATCGCAGCATCAGCTGCTGCTAAAGAGACGGATTGGATATGAAATTTCGTCCAAGAGTTGGGCGTGATCCCTGAAGGAGTTGGTCCAGCCCCGGTGTACTGCGACAACACGGGTGCCGTTGCGCAAGCAAAGGAGCCTAGGTCTCACCAAAGATCCAAACATATACTGAGGAAATACCACATAATCCGGGATATTGTGGCTAGAGGTGACATAGCAGTCGAGAGAGTCGCATCTGCAGACAAAATTGCTGATCCACTTACGAAGCCCTTGCCAATACCGTTGTTTGAAAAACATCGCGAAACAATGGGACTGCGTCTGATGAGTAGTTGGCTTTAGGGCAAGTGGGAGATTGTTAGAGTAGATGCCCAACTAGCCAACTTGTGGCATGTGGGTTCTTATTGACTCTTTGTATAACGATCTTTATTTATGAAATTCGTATTATTTTATGGCATTTTTTATCTTCATTATTTTATAATGTTAACAATTGTGTTGGATAAAGACCTAGAATGCACCATAGTGTATGTTAGATGTGATAGTGGATATGATGGCTATCATGAAACAAATCTAATAGTCACTGTGTATTCTAAACTCGTTCCTAGTCGATTGGGCCGTCAAAATGAGGATAAGGCCGCCCGAGCTTGAGACTAGCATCTGCGATGTGAAGCACCACGTTTCATTGGTAGGGAACATTGTGATGTTCTGAGCATGCAGATGGATAGTGACCTGGTGATCTATCGAACTACCCTCGTTCGGACTTTCCAAGTGGTTACCATTTGTCGAGTGGATAAGTCCGAGGTCTTGGTTGTACAGATTAGCCCTCACTACTCGAAACGTCATTGAGACTCTACATGATAGGTGCCTCACTTTGACACATTTACCGACACAGTTGGGGTCATTAGGTGGCGGGATTGGGTGAGGTCCCGATGCATGTAGGAGTCGATGCTTCGTTGTCGAGGATTCACCGCTCGCCTTTGTGCGTGGATATCCTATGCTATCTGAGGAGATAATAGTGTGATAAATCTCTGGCCAGAGTACTAGATGTGTTTTAGGTAAATGGGTTTACCTAGTAACACACGTGATGTCACTATTTGATCTCCGAGATGTATGCATGGTTATTGGATCTCTAGCGACTCTCGATTTACCAATGGTCGTTGATCTGATCGGGATATATGTGTTGAAAGGACCGTACTGTACGCTAACCATGACCAACTGGTTCTTGCAGGCACTATCAGTGATACCTAGGGGATCATGGGGCGATGTTGCTAGGCGCTTTACCATGATCCGATGGGCTAGTCCGAAAATGTAGTTTCGGAGTCACACGTGTTGTGGGCTCACGGCTAGCTGTATCCCTGAATCATTGAGAGTCACACAAGTACTGGTTTCACGATTCCCGCACGGAAACTGAGCTAAATTTGTGAGCATAGTATGAGGAAGGATGGAAGTGCGACTTCCTAAAAGTCAACAGGGGTCAAAATGCAATTTCCCCAAAGTTTGGGCTAGTTTGACTATCCTTGAAACTTGGAGGGACTAAACTGGAATTTTGGACTAGGTGGTCTGAAAAATTATTTTCGCATCATAATACTCAGTTTTGTAAACTGTGTAGATCGGTCCGATCTGATCGTCGATCGGGATTATGATGAAGTCACGGCGATAGACTTGAACCGAATGTTCATATGGACCTGGGCCCGCCCCAGGCCCATTGGGCTGGTACAAGCCCATCACATGTCTATATATATATGTGCTAGGCTAGGGTTACATACACAACAACTCTACACTCCAAACCCTAGAGCACTAGCCGCCCCTCTCCCTACATTCTCCCTCACGGCCGCCGCCCACCTTGCGCCGCCGCCCGCCGCTGTCCGTTTCCGTCGTGGTTGGACTTGTTCCGACCACCTCGACGAGGAGATTCCATCCGTGATAAATTCGTCACGTTTCCTAGTGCAGACTGACGAAGGAGTCGTGATTCCAATCGTGGACCGGATTAGGAGAATGACAACCGCCAACCGTTGAAGTGCCAATTTCCTCGTGAAATTGGTCGGAGCCAGGCGCCTAGACGCCAACAAGGTACCAAATCTAAACACCCTATGGATGTTTATTGTTGATTTATGTTATGTATTGACCGTTTCCGGTGCAAATTTTTAAATCGTCCGCTGCACCCCGGGAACGGGATCCGGATCCGCCGCTGCGCCAACAATCGGCCTGGCTATCGAAGAAAAACCTTCAATAAAACGTTTGTAATTGCCAACTAAACCCAAGAAACTACAGATCTCAGAAATATTCCTAGGTCGCTCCCAGTTAAGAACGCTTTGACCTTACTAGGATCCACCGAAATACCTTGTGCAGATATGACATGACCCAAAAAGATGATCTTATCCAACCAAAATTCACACTTACTGAACTTTGCGTACAACTGTGAGTCTCTCAGTTTCTGCAACACCAATCTCAAGTGCTTCTTATACTCTCTATAGCTCCTCGAGTACACAAGAATGTCATCTATGAAGACAATCACAAAATGATCGATGTACTCATTAAAGACGCAATTCATCAAATCCATGAAGACAACAGGAGCATTCGTCAATCCAAACAGCATCACAAGAAACTCATAGATTTTCTTGCAGTTGGTCAAATAGATCATCGATTTTTGGAAACGGATACTTGTTCTTAATCTTTGTTTTATTCAGCTGTCGAAAATCCACACACATCCTCATAGATCCATCCTTCTTCTTCAAGAAGAGAATCAGAGCTACCCAAGGTGACATACTCTGTGAACACCTGAACCCATGGGGTCACGAATTGGGGTAAATTAAAATTTTGAAATAAAAAGAAGGGCTGAAAGACAATTTGTTATAAGCTGTAATTCTTATAAATTGAAAAGAAATTGAAATACAGACACAAATCTGACGAACATACGCTTGTGGCGCCAAATACCAACAATATTCGGAAAACTGATTTCTATTATACATTGGAATTGCGGGTTACAACATCTGAAATCTATATGAATTTTCTACTGTTGCAACTGATCTAATACAGATGTCTAAGGTAAAGAAAATTAACATCTATGACACGAAACCGCTGGCCATCGATAAACACAACAACACCCAACTGCCATCAGGTTTCACCTCTCGTTCGCTCCTCAACTGTCACACCTGCACCATTTTAAAAGCTAATGAGCCTAGGGGCTCAGCAAGTAAAACCTGAGTAATAACAATTCATTTAACGCAGACAGACATCTTATCAATACATAACTGAGTTAAAGGAACCTCAATAAACATAAACATTCTTTAAACAATTCTTTCTTAAACTTGGATATGGGGATAATAGCCCAGATCTCATCATCGTAATTTTCTTATAATTTATAGCTTAGAAGCTCTCCTTAGGCCCAATGTGCACTTTGATCAAAATGACTTCTGATATCAGTTTTAGCATATAGCTCATATGAAAGGGCAGCCGACATCTGGACGACTGCTCACCCTTCTCCTGGGTGGCCGTCTGTTATCTATGCCATAAATCCTTAAAATAAACTTTTCGTTCCTTTAAACTCTTTTCTTTGAAATCTCTTTGAAAATCATCGGGTTCCTTCCTTTTCTTAAAACTCGCTCCCCATTTAAAAATTTACTGAGTATCGTATTTGACTACTGGAAACCATCGCTGAAACATCAACAGATGTGACTAAAGAAATTTTACCAAAAGACAAGGCAGATGTCCACTGTTAAAACAGATGTTCGGGGTTTATCGCTAACAGTGAAACAGATGTATGATTATCATATAGTGTTTGAGAATTAAACAGTTGTGACTAGGTCAACTCAGTAGTCAACGGAATACAATCGAATTCAACAGATGTCTCTGGGTATACTGAGTCAACTCAGTAGTCAACGCAACATAATTGCATAATGTCAGATGTTGAACAAACCAACAAATGAATACAAACTAGGACAACATCCGGATACAAACCAATGCAACCGCTGAACACTAACGAATGCAACAGCTGATTACGAAACAATGCAACAGCTGATTACGAATAATGCAACAACTGATTACAAAACAATACAACAGCTGATTACGAAACAATACAACAGCTGATTACGAAACAATGCAACAGCTGATTACGAAACAATGCAACATCAAAACGACTGCTATGCTACCAGTTGTCGCCTATCAAACCAGACTTACTTCTGATTCGACTAGAAACTCCAATTACACAACGTCAAGTTCTGATGTTACCATTATCCAGAAAGAAGAACTTTCATGAACAAACATGACTCAAAATCCAATTCCTCAGTATTTTGAAATCTTTAACTTTCTTAAAACATTTTCTGGAAACCTTGGAAGCAGAAACATCAATTGAACCCGTACTTTCTTTCTTAAACATCATAAACCTTCTTTAAACATGAACTTAAACATAGCTTTCAAATACAGGAAAGTAGATCCATAAATATGAATTAAAACAACAATATATGCTTCAAATGGTGTAGCAACTCAATGATATTCCACAATCAAGACAATTGGCTGAATCCCGTGAAACCATTTCATTGAAGTTCATTGATATCTTCTTTTTATAAAGCAAATCGACTTCGATTCTTGAATAATCCACATCACTTCTGCTTCTATTCTAACACAAGATTCCCCTTTTCTGTGGAAAAGGCCCGTATCAATAATTATGATTTTACGTATGGACAATTCCTCAATATCTTGTTCATTCGCAAGAAAATATTTTCTTTTTGCGTCGGTAAAAAAGAACATGTTTTTGGGGGATCAGATTTTACTTGCCTTACAATCGAGATTTACGACAGCAACAGATTCCTGCAGAATTCTTCTCCTCGAGCAATAACAACCGAGCTTTTTAGAAAGTATTTTGGAAGAACACGAAAGAGTTTTATTTTTGCGAGTAAGAATAAACTTTATCAACGAAACAAGCTTTTATATTAAGGGATTAGTGGCAAGCTAGTGTGTACTCAAGCATGACACACCTCGAATGTTTGTAAAATTTAGTTAAAATTCCCTCTCATAATTTTAAATTGAAAAACTACCAAATCCTCTTCAAAAGAAATCATTTTCAACAGATTCTTAAAGTTGCTCAAGTATGGCTCTTGGAGTCATCCGCTGGAACCAGTTGTGTCGGATCTCAGTACTAAAATATTAGTGGCAAGCTAGTGTGTACTCAAGCATGACACACCTCGAATGTTTGTAAAATTTAGTTAAAATTCCCTCTCATAATTTTAAATTGAAAAACTACCAAATCCTCTTCAAAAGAAATCATTTTCAACAGATTCTTAAAGTTGCTCAAGTATGGCTCTTGGAGTCATCCGCTGGAACCAGTTGTGTCGGATCTCAGTACTAAAATTAGTTATGCAAACATATAAAATGTCAATTGACCCATGAAATATATCGAATGCATAAATGTGGTCCTATGGATTTTGGGGCGCTACAACTCTACCCTCCTTATTGAAATTTCGTCCTTGAAATTTACGTACCAAACAGATGTGGGTAAAGATTAAGCATATCAGCTTCTGTCTCCCATGTTGCTTATCGCTCAGATTGGTTAGACCATTGTATTCTAACCATAGGGATACTACGGTTCCTCAGCTTTCTAATTTCTCAAAGGAGAATTCTTTCTGGTCTCTCTTCATAACTTAAATCCGGCGTTAGCTGGATTGGCTCATGACTTAACACATGCGAAGGGTTAGGAATATATTTCCTCAAAGCTGAAACATGAAAAATGCTATGCACTGCTGACAGCTGCGGTGGCAGTGCTAAACGATAAGCTAGCATTCATATCTTTTCTAAGATCTCATACGGTCCAATATATCTTGGACTTAATTTCCCTTTCTTCCGAAAACGCATTACTCTTTTCATTGGAGCAATTTTCAGAAATACATGATCACCGATTTCAAATTTCAGTTCTCTTCTTCTATTATCTGCGTAACTCTTTTGTCGGCTTTGAGCAGCCTTCATCCTTTCTTGTATCTTTCTAACAGCTTCTGCTGTTCGCTCTACTACATCTGGTCCTAAACCAGCTCTCTAACCAACTTCATCCCAGTGAAGAGGTGTTCTACACTTACGTCCATATAGAGCTTCATATGGGGCCATCTGAATAGACGTCTGAAAGCTGTTATTATACGCAAATTCAACTAACGGTAGCTTCAGATCCCATCCTTCTGTAAAACCCACAATACATGCCCGAATCAAATCCTCTAAAATCTGAATCACCCTTTCAGATTGTCCATATTTCTGGGGGTGAAATGCCGTGCTAAAGGTCAGCTTTGTACCCATAGCTCTATGCAAACTTTTCCAAAAAGCTGATGTGAACTTCGGATCTCTATCTGATACAATGGAAATTGGAACACCATGTAGCCTCACTATTTCCTTTACATATAAATCTGCATATATGCTCACGACATATGTTGTTTTAACTGGTAAGAAATGAGCAGACTTAGTGAGTCTATCAATTATAACCCAAATAGAATTATACCCTTGAACAGTCTTGGGTAGATCAGTTACAAAATCCATCGCTATACACTCCCACTTCCATTCGGGAATAGGCAGTGACTTCAATAATCCTGCAGGTCTTTGGTGTTCATCTTTCACCAGTTGACAAGTTAAACACTCAGATACAAATCTGGCGACGTCTCTCTTCATTCCTGGCCACCAATACAGCTTCTGGAGATCCTTGTACATCTTGGTACTTCCGGGGTGCACCGAATATGGAGCTGTATGGGCTTCCATTAGCAGATCTGATCTCAAATTGTCCACATGGGGTACCCAGATTCTTCCTAGATACCTGTCACGCCTCGTGCTCACATCAGAGATAAACCACGCAAAAACAAGCGGAAGCAACTAAAAAGTGGTTAAAATTTTTGCTTTTGGCCTGACTGAAAGATACATAATTTAAAATAGGGCAATACTTAAAATATATCCCAGTTAACACAAAACAAAGCAAAGGCTACAAGCCAAAGTAAAACAGTACAGTACAATTCATGCATCAAGTACTAGACAACACAACCGAATACAACAGAGCACAGGGCATCCCCTGGTTAATAGTACTGATACATATATATACTAACTAACTGGGACACTCTATCCTCCTCCTGGGGCACCTACAGCCGGGTTCGAACCACGAGCAGCAGAGTAACCTGAACAACAAAACAGGCAAACAAAACAAACCAAGCCCCAGAGGGACATTGGGGTCAAACCCCAGTACGGAGATCAACTATAAATCAGCAATGAACAACAGAGATAAAATGCAGATGCTATGCATGAGAAACGGAACTACGACCGAAGGCTACAACCGAAGAAGGGATCCAAGGAAACCAAGCACAACACAACAGGATCTGCAAAGAATTGTGGCCACGGTGTGTGTACAAGCATACGAGAATTACCCGCTCATTTTTACACCACACACGAATACCAGATGCATCAAACAGCTCAACCTGCCGTTGCCCAACCCATGAACTGTGGTAGTTAACCACTCGGCGCATGAGGGCTAACAGATCCCAGCAGGGAGATGAGAGTGCGGTATCGCCGCTCGCCATCGCATCATGGTAAGAAACAGATATTGCACAACAAAAAGGCTACAACAGCTGATCTGGAAATGATAATGCTTGTATGCAACAGCTAAACAGCTAGCATAAATCATATGCAAAACAACAAACACAACAGCAAGTATACACGGCCATTCACACAACCAGAAATCTCACAAATTATCCAAGCCATAACCACGTTGATTCACAAGCTCCAAATCCGTACCTCGATATTCTGTGCAACAATTACCACACACGGGGTCCTGAGAAATCTGATATGTAACCTGAACGAAGCAACAAAGCATAATTCTCAAGGGACGCTTAACACAGAATGCACGAATGGAAGCTACAACTTAAACCAGCGATTATCCTACCCTTCTACACAACGTAGAGCTCAAATTAAAGCTTAAGGTAAGATCTCATCACCTACACGAATACAGCGAACGCACGGCTACTGGTGCTGCTTCGTGATATTTCTTCTAGCTAACCGCAGCTTCCAAAAATGATATTGGATGAAGCACCTTCATGAGAGGAGTCCAAAGATACCTCTAACGTTCAGAACGGCGATCGGAAACGACGGGAATCGTAGGAGAAAAGCTACGGTGAACAGTACTTAGGGTTCGCGACAGAGATAAATAATATGGGAAAATATTTGCTAAGTATGGAATCTGATAAACTAAAATGAAGACCAAGTCCTTCTTAAATACTCGCAGCTGCTCAAATCTGATGAGGGAAGTATCCACCAACACTCACAAAATACAACAGATTCCTCACAAGTCTGAAACTCGCACCAGACAATCGCTACGCTAAAACAAATCTCTATTTATCCAAAACGACGTCCCGCAAAACCCAACAGACATCTGACCGCTACCTCGCTAGAGACATCTGCTGAAAAATACCAAACAGACTTCTCTCCAGACATCTGCTCCCTACGATACGGCGTCGCATCGCTCTCGCGCCACGCTCAAAATACCTCTCTCGCGTGAACAGATCTCTCGCTAGCCAACATATTTCTCAAACAACGCTAAGTCTAAACGGCGTTGCACCAACTTATCCAAATGGCAACGTTTTGCAACCACTACAAAAACACGCTGAGGCAGACGTCTGAAATAACACAAGCGCTAACAGATTCCTCCAACGAATGATCAGATCTCTCCCCTGAACGCTAAACGACGGCGTATCACCTCTCACGCTACTAAAACATGCTACGAATGTTCAAGCACCAGCGATAACAGATCTCACCACTAATCCGAACAGATCTCACCCGATCGCTAACTCAAAAATAATCAAACTTTCCAGAATTTTTCCAAACATGAAATCCGACCCAAAAATATATACGAAGCCTTCCAAATGAAATCTGGACACTCAGATTTGTCCAAGCACAAATTCAAACTCCTTAAATACGATTAATCCAACCAATTAATCATTTCTAAATTTTGGATCTCACAATACCTGATTATTCCTTCTTCAGAAAAATAGAGGTTACTGCCTCTTTCTTTATCTTGCTTGACCCACTTCTGAAGTTGTTCGTCGTTTGGTTGTCCCTCACGAATCTGATCTATCAGATTTGATCTTACGGAGAGATATGCTAAAACCACCATACTACCGCTTGGCACTACTTCTATTTCAGACTTCTCAATTTCGTATGCCAAAGGTCTCTGGACAGATACTTGAGCTAAACCAACAGACTTCCTGATTAAAGCATCAGCTACCACATTAGCTTTTCCGGGGTGATAGCTGATTGTACAATCGTAGTCTTTAACCAGCTCTAGCCATTTCCTCTGCCTCATATTGAATTATTTCTGGGTAAAGAAGTATTTAAGACTCTTATGATCAGTGAATATTTCACACTTCTCCCCATAGAGATAATGTCTCCATATCTTAAGAGCAAAGACAACAACTGCCAGTTCTAAGTCATGCGTAGGATAATTCTTCTCGTGATCTTTCAGCTGTCTAGATGCATAGGAAATTACTTTACGCTGCATCAGTACAACACCTAAACCCATCTTAGACGCATCTGTGTAAATCACGAATCTTCCTTGATCAGACGGCATGGTTAAAACAGGTGCTTCTATCAGCGCTTGTTTCAATTTGTCGAAACTACTTTGACATTCAGATGTAAAATTATACTTCACCTGTTTTCTGGTTAACGTGGTCAAGGGGACACCTATCTTAGAAAATCCTTGGATAAATCGCCATATCCAGCTAAATCCAAGAAACTTCTTATCTCTGAAACAGATTTTGGTATTGGCCAGTCACGAACAACTTCTACCTTGGCTGGGTCAACTTCTATTCCATCCTTAGATATAATAAGGCCTAAAAACGCTAATTTCTCCAGCAAGAAGTCACACTTGCTAAATTTAGCAAGCAACTGCTTATCTTTCAAAACTTGAAGCACCGTCCTCAGATGGTGGACATTCTCACATCTGGTCTTAGAATACACTAAGATGTCATCGATGAACACCACTACGAATTGGTCCAAAAATGGTTGGAAAATTCTGTTCATTAAATCCATGAAAGCTGATGGAGTATTTGTAAGTCCAAAAGGCATAACTAAGAATTCATAGTGACCACACCGAGTTCTAAAGGCTGTCTTATAGAAATCTGATGCCTTAAACTTTAGCTGATGGTAACCAGACCTCAAGTCAATCTTAGAAAATACTACTGACCCTTTTAACTGGTCAACAAATATTCAATCCTAGGGAGTGGATACTTGTTCTTAATGGTCAATTTATTCAGCTCCCTATAATCTATACATAGGCTCAAACTTCCGTCCTTTTTGTTAACAAATAGAACAGGGGCTCCCCAGGGTGAATTTCTCGGTCGTACAAATCCCTTCTCTATCAGATCTTGTATCTGTTCCTTCAGTTCCTTCATTTCTGATGGAGCTAGTCGGTAGGGCGGTCGAGAAACTGGAGCAGCTCCTGGAACTAAATCAATCAAAAATTCCAGCTCCCTATCTGGTGGCAGTCCTTGGATATCTTCAAGAAAAATCTTAGGGAACTCATTTACTACTTCTACATCTGAAAATTGGGGTATACTGATCGCTGTTAAGGACGATAGACTTGCCAAAAATCCTACCCCTCCTTTCCTCAAACAGTGTTGAGCCTTAAGTGCTGATATTATTCGAGGAATTCTACAAACATGTTTAGTTTCAAACTTAAATGAATCTCCTGGGTGGGTTAACCACTATCGTTCAAAGTTTAAAATCTATCACTACTCCAAACTTCGTTAACCAATCCATTCATAAAATCATATCAAACTCAGGCATCGGAAAAACAATCAAATTAGCAGAAATCTGATGCCCTTGAAGTCTGAGTCCTAATTCCTGAAAAAAGCATGAGATATCAATTCTTCTCCTGAAGGCACTGATACACAAAAGCCTATAGCTACTTGGTCAGGCTTAATGGGTAATTTCTTAGCAAACTTGGCTGATATAAAGGAGTGAGTAGCTCCTGAATCTATTAAAGCCGTGGAAGGCAAACCAAAAATCATAATTTCACCTGTGACTACTGTCGAGTCTGGGTTGGCTTGTTCAACGGTCATCACAAAGGCTCTGCTGGTCACCAGTTGCCTCGACTTTGGACAATATTTCAAAATATGCCCTGACATTCCACATTTATAGCAGACTTTCTGTCCAAGTCTGCATTGTCCAGGATGTTTCTTCTGGCACTTAGGACACACTGGTCTATTGCTACCAGCAGGAATTGAGCTGATGGGTTGAATCGGTATGGGTTTCTGTTCCTGAGGCCTCTGCTGATACTTGTTCAGCTTCTTAAATGGCCTCTGCTTCTCCTCTGGGTCATTACCTATCAGCGGCACAAAATAGCATCCTCTTTCAAATGTCGGGGCATACTTCTGTACAGTCGTACTCCCCTGTTTCAGAGTCAAAAACTCCCTCTTCAATTCAGACCTCTTGTCTGCCGTGAAGTATTGTTCAAAGAACACTCGTTTAAAATCTGCCCAAGTGAGATTTGTCAAATCCACAGATAGTTTGGCTCCTTCCCACCGAATCATGGCATCATCTCTTAACATGTAGATAGTGTTGGCGACAATGGCGGATCCGGATCCCGTGTCGGGGGCGCAGCGGAAATCAAAAGTTGCCCCGAGAAACGTTCAATACATTCAAGAATCAATAAACATTCATAGGGCGTTATCGAATTGCTACCTTGCTGGCGTCTAGGCGCCTGGATCCGATCAGTTTCACGAGGAAACCGGCACTTTAAACGGTAGGCGGCGGTAGATCGTCAATCAGGTCCACGACCGGAAACAATCTTCCTCCGTCAATCTGCACTAGAAGATCTGACGGATTTTAGCATGAATGGATTCTCCTCGTCGCGGTGATCGAAACAAGTCCGATCACGTGAAAAAATGGGGCGACGGCGGCGGCGGCCGGCGGCCGGCGGCGATGGGCGGTCAGCGGCGGCGTGAGGCGTGTGGGAGAGGGTGGGCGGCTATGAGAGCTAGGTTGTATCTTGTGTGTGTCTCATGGTAGCCATAGGTATAATTAAATAAGTGATGGGCTTGAACCGGCCCAATGGACCTGGGGCGGGCCCAGTCCAATATGTGAACATTCGGTTCAACCGCATCACCGTGACTTCATCATAACTCCGATTGACGATCAGATCGTACCGATCGACTCAGTTTCCAAAACTGACTATTATGATGCGAAAACAATTTTTCAGACCACCTAGACAAAAATGACAGTTATGCCCCTCAACTTTGGGAAATCGCAATTTGACCCCTGTTGACTTTTAGGAAGTCGCACTCCCTAAAATTCTCCTCATATGCTCAACACATTGAGCTCAGTTTCCGTGCGGGAATCATGAATCCAGTACTTGTGTGACCCTCAATGGTTCAGGGATACAGCTAGCCGTGGGCCCACAACCATTGTGACTCCGAAATCACAATTTCGGACTTGCCCAACGGATCATGGTAAAGCGCCTAGCAACATCGCGCCATGATCCCCTAGGTATCACTGATAGTGCCTGCAAGAACCAGTTGGTCATGGTTAGCGTACAGTACGGTCCTTTCAACACATATATCCCGATCAGATCAACGACCATTGGTAAATCGAGAGTCGCTAAGGATCCGATACCCATGCATACATCTTGGAGATCGAATAGTGACATCGCGAGTGTTACTAGGTAAACCCATTTACCTAAAACACATCAAGTACTCTGGCCAGAGATTTAAACACTATTATCCCCTCAGATAGATAGGATATCCACGCATGAGAGCGAGCGGTGAATCCTCGACAACGAAGCATCGACTCCTACATGCATCGGGACCTCACCTAATCCCGCCGCCTAATGACCCCAAGTGAGTCGGCAAACGGGTCAAAGTGAGGCGCCTATCATGTAGAGTCTCAATGACGTTTCGAGTAGTGAGGACTAATCAGTACAACCAAGACCTCAGATATGACGCCCGAACCCAACGGGGCCACGAGAATTGGGGTAAACAAAATTTTCGAATAAAAGAAGGGCTAAAAGATAATTTGTTATAAGCTGCATTTCTTATAACTCAAAGGAAACAAAACACAAGACAAATTCGAAGATCAGCAGGTACTTAAGTTCGCGCGCTACTGCTATAACATTTGTGGAAAACAAGGTATTTCATATAACTTTGCAATTGCGGTTTACAACAGCTGCTATTCGATGTAAATATACAACCATTGCTACTGATTTAATACAGTACAACTAATCAAAACAATACAACTTAGACACGGAAAACGTAGGCCTTGGATAAACACACGCCACCCATCTGCTGATTTCAAGTTTCTCCTGCTGTTCCTCCACCAGTTGTCGTACCTGCACCATTTTAAAAGCTAGTGAGCCTAAAGGCTCAGCAAGTAAAATCTGAGTAGAAACAAGTTCATAAAACGCAGGCAGACATCTGTGCAATGCATATGTTAAGGAACTTCAATATACAATATCATTTTCGTAAAAATTTCAGTAAACATTCAATGGCAGAAACAGGGGATGATAATCCAGCTTCTCAGTTCTTTCAATTTCATTTTCAGTTGATCATGGCATATAAGTTCTATGTGGTCCAATTTGCACTTTGATCAAAATGACTCCTGATATCAGTTTTAGCATATAGCTCATATGAAAGGGCAGTCGACATCTTTGCCAACTGCTCACCCTTCTCCTGGTGACCATAACTATCTATGCCATAATCTAAAACATCTTTTGTTCCTTAACAATCCTTTCTTTAAAACATTTCAGTTAAATCCTCGGGTTCCATCATTTTAAACATTTGCTTCCTATTTTAAAACTTTACTGAGTATTGAATTCGACTTTGGAACGTATCGTTAAAATGGAACTGGTTGAAAGAAAACCAGTCGCAAGGAATAGTACCATTCGCAAGATTAATACCTGCTGAAGTGAATAGTACCAGTCGCAACAAATAGGAACCAGTCGCAAGACAAGAATCCAATCGCGAGATCTTTTAAATAAATATAAAGTGAAACGATGTCGTTGGAGTGATCAGCAGATGGAATAATAAGGCTACCTGCTGATCTTTCTATAACTTAAAGAAACGACGTCGTTAGCGCATCAATCAGTCGCAAGGAATACGCTAATCGATCAGCTGCAAGAAAAAGCGCTAACACGTGTACATAAATGAATAGTACCAGTCGCAAGACTAATACCAGCTGGAATGAACAGTACTTAAAACGAATAAAGCAACTGCTGAATTATCACTATGGAATGCATCTGCTGATGAACAGTGCATCTGCTGATTTTTTAGGAAAATTACACAACTGCTGAATTCTAACAAAGGAAATACAGCTGCTGAATTCAAAATCACAATGCAGCTGCTG
>KV013019.1:169573-203766 GCA_001598015.1 Dorcoceras hygrometricum
CTTAAATCTGGAGCTAAATGAATTGGCTCATAACTTAGCACATGCGAAGGGTGGGGAATATACTTCCTCAAAGCTGATACGTGAAAAACATTGTGCACTGCTGACATTTGTGGAGGCAGCGCCAATCGGTAGGCGAGCGTTCCTACCTTTTCTAAAATTTCATATGGTCCAATATACCTTGGACTCAACTTCCCTTTCTTTCCAAAACGCATAAATCCCTTCTTTGGAGCTCTTCTCAAAAATACTCGATCACCTATTTCAAAATTCAGCTCCCTTCTTTGAATGTCAATACCCATAGCTTTATGTAGACTTTTCCAAAAAGCTGATGTAAACTTAGGATCTCGGTCTGATACAATGGAATGGAACTTACATCCCATCCTGTTGAAAAATCCACAATGCATGCTCTGAGCAAGTCTTCTAAAATTTGAATCACCCTTTCCGATTGTCCATCAGTTTGTGGGTGAAACGCGGTGCTGAATGTCAATTTCGTACCCATAGCTTTATGTAGACTTTTCCAAAAAGCTGATGTAAACTTAGGATCTCGGTCTGATACAATGGAAATTGGAACACCATGTAGCCTCACTATTTCTTTAACATACAATTCAGCGTACCTGCTCACCTCATAGGTCGTTTTAACTGGTAAGAAATGAGCAGACTTAGTGAGCCTATCAATTATAACCCAAATGGAGTTATATCCTTGTACTGTTCTCGGCAAACCAGTTACAAAATCCATCGCTATGCATTCCCACTTCCATTCGGGAATCGGCAGTGGCTTCAACAAACCTGCTGGTCGCTGATGTTCAGCCTTCACCAGCTGACATGTTAAACATTCAGCTACGAATCTAGTAACATCCCTCTTCATTCCTGGCCACCAATACAACTGCTGGAGGTCCTTGTACATTTTCGTGCTTCCTGGATGTACTGAATATGGATCTATATGAGCTTCTTTCAAAAGTTCAACTCTTAAATCATCCACTTGAGGTACCCAAACTCTGCCCAAATACCTCACAATTCCATCCTCTGTAAAATATAAACTGTTACCTCTTTCTTTATCCTGCTGGACCCATTTCCTCAACTGCTGGTCCTGCTGCTGACCCTCTCGAATTTGATTTAACAAATTTGATCTTACTGAGAGGTCTCCTAAAATCATATTACTGCTGCTGCTGGACACTATTTCAAGTTCAAACCTTTCAATTTCATTTGCCAATGGCTGCTGGACAGTCAAATGCGCTAATCCTGCTGATTTCCTGCTGAGAGCATCAGCCACTACGTTTGCTTTTCCCGGATGATAACTGATAGTGCAATCATAATCTTTAACTAGTTCCAACCATCACCTCTGCCTCATATTCAATTCTTTCTGGGTAAAGAAGTACTTCAAGCTTTTGTGATCTGTAAAAATCTCACACTTCTCCCCATAGAGATAATGCCTCCATATCTTAAGGACAAAGACAACAGGTGCTAATTCCAAGTCATGCGTTGGATAATTTTTCTCATGGTCCTTCAGCTGTCTAGATGCGTATGAAATAACTTTATGATCCTGCATCAACATAACTCCTAGACCCAACTTAGACGCATCAGTATAAATTATAAATTTTCCCTCATCGGTTGGCATAGTCAAAACAGGGGCTTCAATCAGTGCTTGCTTCAATCTGTCAAAACTGGCTTGACACTCTTCTGTCCAGTTGTATTTTACTTTCTTTCTCGTCAGCGTGGTCAACGGAACAGCAATCTTGGAAAATCCTTGGATAAACCGTCGATAATATCCAGCTAAACCCAAGAAACTTCTTATCTCTGTGACATTCTTTGGTGCTGGCCAGTCGCGAACTGCTTCCACTTTAGCAGGATCGACTTCTATTCCATCCCTAGAGATTATGTGGCCTAAGAATGATACTTTCTCCATCCAGAAATCACACTTGCTGAATTTAGCAAACAACTGCTTATCTTTCAAAATCTGGAGCACAATTCTTAAATGTTGAACATGCTCCTGCTGAGTCTTAGAATAGACTAAGATATCATCAATGAAAACCACTACAAACTGGTCTAGATATGGTTGAAAGACTCTATTCATTAAGTTCATAAATGCTGATGGAGCATTTGTAAGTCCAAAGGGCATAACCAAAAATTCATAATGGCCATATCTAGTTCTAAAGGCTGTTTTGTAAACATCAGCAGCCTTAATCTTTAACTGGTGGTATCCTGACCTCAAGTCGATCTTGGAAAAATGGATACTTATTCTTAATTGTCAACTTATTTAACTCTCGATAATCTATACATAATCTCATACTCCCATCCTTTTTCTTTACAAACAGAACAGGGGCTCCCCATGGCGAAGTACTGGGTCGAACGAATCCTTTTTCTAACAGGTCTTGTATCTGTTCTTTTAATTCTTTCATCTCTATTGGAGCTAACCGATATGGTGGTCTAGATACTGGAACAGCTCCTGGGATTAGATCAATGGAAACTCCAACTCCCTGTCTGGTGGCAATCCTTGAATATCTTCTGGAAAAACTTCAGGGAATACATTTGCTACTTCTACTATGGACAGCTGGGGCCTATCAGTAGCGGCTAACGATGATATAGTTGAAGGAATTTTATTATCATGTTTGGCCAAAAACTGGAATGGATCTTTTCCTACTGGATTAACAGCTACTGCTCGTAGTTTAAAGTCAATCACTACCCAAACTTAGTTAGCCAATCTATTCCCAAAATCAAATCAAACTCCGGCATTGGCAACACAATTAAATCAGCAGTAATCTTATGCCCTTGAAGTTTAAGCTCTAAACTTTTAAACAATTCATGCGATACCAATTTTTCCCCAGATGGTACTAACACACAATAACCTATCATTACTTGCTCCGGCTGGATTGACAATTTCTTAACAAATTCAACAGAAATGAATGAATGCGTAGCTCCTGAATCTAACAAAGCTAGAGAAGGAAATCCAGCTATCGAAATTTCACATGTAACCACCGTAGACTCTGGAGGAGCTTGATCAGCAGTCATCACATAGGCTCTGCTGGTCACCAGTTGCTTAGATTTTGGACAATTCTTCAAAATATGTCCAGGCATCCCACACTTGTAGCAGACGTTTTGTCCAAGTCTGCATTGTCCCAAATGAGGCTTTTGACACTTGGGACATAATGGCCTATTACTACCAGCAGGAACGGAGCTTATAGGTTGAATTTGTAGAGGCTTTTGCTCCTGAGACCTCTGCTGGTTCTTGCTCTGTTTCTTGAATGGCCTTTGATCTTTCTGCTGAAAGGCCTGTCTCTTTTGCTGCCTCTCTTCATCGAGATCTTTCCAATCTCTTTCGATTTGCAGGACTCTATCCACTGCATCCCTGTAAGTTCTTGGCACTGACAGCCTCACATTCATCTTAAACATTGGTTTCAACCCTTCTATGAAGTGACTCAATTTCTCTTCTGGGTCACTTCCTATCAGTGGCACAAAATAGCACCCTCTTTCAAATGTCCGCACATACTCCTGTACGGTTAAACTCCCTTGCTTGAGGGTCAAAAATTCCCTCTTCAATTCAGATCTTTTCCCCGCTGTGAAGTATTGCTCGTAGAATACTCGCTTGAAATCGGCCCAAGTGAGATTCAGCAGATCCACAGACATCTTGACTCCTTCCCACCAAATCATCGCATCATCCCTTAGCATGTAGATAGCGCACCTTGGCCTATCTAAATCAGACAGTTGGAGGTACTCGAAAATAACCTCCATGGATTTAATCCAACTCTCTGCAATTAGTGGATCAGTAGTCCCACTAAATTCCTTAGGCTTCTGGCGCCTAAATTTCTCTTGGGGATCATCGTTACTTGGTCCCCTGCTGCTGGAAGATTGGCCATTGCCTCTACTGTTATTTTGTTCTACCAGCATTCTTAATAGTTGAGCGATGTTAGCATTGTTATCACTCTCTGTTTCTTCTAGAGGAATACTGCTTCTAGTTCTTCCTCGTCCTCTCCCTGACATTCTATATTCTATAGCCCATAATCCACCATATGCATAAATCAGAACATGCTAAAATAACAAAAACAATGCTCTGAAAATAAACTCACAACTTAGAAGAACAGACAATTAACTTTGATCCAACTGATGGTGTATGTGTTTATCTCAGGAACGTTGCTCTAATACCATGTTGTGACAACCGAACCCAACGGGGCCACGAGAATTGGGATAAACAAAATTTTCGAATAAAAGAAGGGCTAAAAGATAATTTGTTATAAGCTGCATTTCTTATAACTCAAAGGAAACAAAACACAAGACAAATTCGAAGATCAGCAGGTACTTAAGTTCGCGCGCTACTGCTAAAACATTTGCGGAAAACAGGGTATTTCATATAACTTTGCAATTGCGGTTTACAACAGCTGCTATTCGATGTAAACATACAACCATTGCTACTGATTTAATACAGTACAACCTAATCAAAACAATACAACTTAGACACGGAAAACGTAGGCCTTGGATAAACACACGCCACTCATCTGCTGATTTCAAGTTTCACCTGCTGTTCCTCCACCAGTTGTCGTACCTGCACCATTTTAAAAGCTAGTGAGCCTAAAGGCTCAGCAAGTAAAATCTGAGTAGAAACAAGTTCATAAAACGCAGGCAGACATCTGTGCAATGCATATGTTAAGGAACTTCAATATACAATATCATTTTCGTAAACATTTCAGTAAACATTCAATGGCAGAAACAGGGGATGATAACCCAGCTTCTCAGTTCTTTCAATTTCATTTTCAGTTGATCATGGCATATAATTTCTATGTGGTCCAATTTGCACTTTGATCAAAATGACTCCTGATATCAGTTTTAGCATATAGCTCATATGAAAGGGCAGTCGACATCTTCGACAACTGCTCACCCTTCTCCTTGGTGACCATAACTATCTATGCCATAATCTAAAACATCTTTTGTTCCTTAACAATCCTTTCTTTAAAACATTTCAGTTAAATCCTCGGGTTCCATCATTTTAAACATTTGCTTCCTATTTTAAAACTTTACTGAGTATTGAATTCGACTTTGGGAACGTATCGTTAAAATGGAACTGGTTGAAAGAAAACCAGTCGCAAGGAATAGTACCAGTCGCAAGATTAATACCTGCTGAAGTGAATAGTACCAGTCGCAACAAATAGGAACCAGTCACAAGACAAGAATCCAGTCGCGAGATCTTTTAAATAAATATAAAGTGAAACGATGTCGTTGGAGTGATCAGCAGATGGAATAATAAGGCTACCTGCTGATCTTTCTATAACTTAAAGAAACGACGTCGTTAGCGCATCAATCAGTCGCAAGGAATACGCTAATCGATCAGCTGCAAGAAAAAGCGCTAACACGTGTACATAAATGAATAGTACCATTCGCAAGACTAATACCAGCTGGAATGAACAGTACTTAAAACGAATAAAGCAACTGCTGAATTATCACTATGGAATGCATCTGCTGATGAACAGTGCATCTGCAGATTTTATGTAGACAATGCAACTACAGCAAATTCCCGCAGAGATCCTCCCTTTGAGCAACGCACGAACTTTTCTGAAATTTCTTTGAAGAACACTTTAAATCTTTTCTTTGCAAATGGTGAAAGTCTTACTTTGAAAACAGGTTTTTATATGAAAGGGATTAGTGGCAAGCTACTTGAGAAATCAAGCATGACACACTTTCAAAATTTAGTAAAATTCCCTTCATATCATTTTAATTTTTAAAACACCAAACCTTCTCTTAAAGAAAGCATTTCACCTGCTTAAAACATTTTCCAATCGATTTAAAAATTAGCTCATGCATCGCTCCTTGGAGTTACCTGCTGGAACCAGCTGCAGCGCAACTTACCTGCTGAAATCAATAATTCAGCAGATACATGATATTTAAAATTGCCAAAATGGCCCATATGATTTATGAAATGCATAAATATGGTCCTAAGGATTTTGGGGCGTTACATAACATACACTATGGTGCATTCTAGGTTTTTATCCAACACAATTGTTAACATCATATAACACAATGAAAAAAAAGAACACCATAAAGAAATGCGAATAACATATATAAAGACTGTCATATACAAGAGTCAATAAAAACCCACACGCCACAAGTTGGCTAGTTGAGCATCTACTCTAACAATCTCCCACTTGCCCTACAGCCAACTACTCATCAGACGTAGTCCCATTGTTTCGTGATGTTTTTCAAACAACGGTCCTGGCAAGGGCTTCGTAAGTGGATCAGCAATGTTGTCCGCAGAGGTGACTCTCTCAACTGCTATGTCACCTCTAGCCACAATATCCCGGATTATGTGGTATTTCCTCAGTATATGTTTGGATCTTTGGTGAGACCTAGGCTCCTTTGCTTGCGCAACGGCACCCGTGTTGTCGCAGTACACCGGGACTGGACCAACTCCATCAGGAATGACGCCCAACTCTTGGACGAAATTCCTTATCCAAACCGCCTCCTTAGCAGCAGCTGATGATGCGATGTACTCAGCCTCAGTGGTTGAATCCGTGATGGTGTCTTGCTTGGAACTCTTCCAAGAGACAGCACCACCATTGAGCATGAATACAAATCCAGAGGTAGACTTCGAATCATCCACATCACATTGGAAGCTAGAATCAGTGTAGCCTTCCAATTTCAGTTCACCACCCCCATAGACCATGAACATATTCTTAGTCCTTCGCAAGTACTTAAGAATATCCTTCACAGCCTTCCAATGCAATTGGCCGGGGTTGGCCTGGTAGCGGCTCGTGACACTCAGAGCATATGCGACATCCGGTCTGGTTGAGATCATTCCATACATAATACTACCTATTGCCGAGGCATATGGCACGCGTGCCATACTCTCTATCTCCTCATCAGTCTTTGGACACATAGACTTAGATAGAGTGACCCCGTGGCACATAGGTAGGTGTCCTCTCTTGGACTCTTCCATAGAGAACCGCTTAAGTATGGTATCGATGTAGGTAGCTTGGATGAGTCCGAGCATCCGTTTCGATCTATCCCGATAGATCTGTATTCCAAGAATATAGGATGCTTCACCCATGTCCTTCATCAAAAATCTACTGGACAACCAGACTTTAGTTGACTGCAGCATTCCTACATCATTCCCAATGAGTAGAATGTCATCAACGTAAAGTACAAGGAATGTCACAGTATTTTTAACTACCTTCTTATATACACATGGCTCCTCGGGATTCTTGATGAAACCAAATTCCTTAATTGTTTCATCGAATCTCAGGTTCCAACTCCTCGATGCTTGTTTGAGACCGTAGATCGATCTCTGAAGTTTGCATACCTTATGCTCACTTCCTATAGATGTGAAACCCTCAGACTGCGTCATATAGATCTCTTCCTTAATGTTTCCATTAAGGAACGCAGTTTTCACATCCATTTGCCATATGTAAAAGTCGTACCATGCGGCTATGGCTAGTAAGATTCTAATCGACTTGAACATTGCGACTGGTGAAAAGGTTTCATCATAGTCAATACCTTGCCTTTGAGTGTAGCCTTTCGCGACCAGTCGTGACTTGTAGGTCAGTACCTTACCATCAGGCCCAAGTTTCCTCTTGCATATACATTTACACCCAATAGGAACAATTCCTTCGGAAGGATTAACAAGAGTCCAAACTTGATTCGCATGCATTGATTCAATCTCAGACTGCATTGCTTCAAGCCACAAATTAGAATCAGCATCGGAAATTGCCTCCTTGAAAGTTCTTGGATCAGATCCAATAACTTGATCACCTTGATCATCTTCAAGGAGGAAACCATATCTTTCAGGATCCCTAGGAATCCTTTCGGATCTCCTAGGTGCGACCATTTCTGGTACTGGCTCTGGAGGCACAGGAGATTCACTCGGTACTTCAGTTGGTTCTCGAACCTCTTCGAGTTATACTATTTTGCCCTTTCTATCAAGTAGAAATTCCCTTTCCATAAAGGTGGCATTTCTAGAAACAAACACTTTTGTTTCACTTGGATAGTAGAAGTAGTATCCAATGGAATTCTTTGGATACCCAACGAAGTAACATAAGATGGATCTCATATCCAGCTTATCTCCCACTGTCTGCTTCACGTAAGCAGGACATCCCCAAATCCTCATGTATGAGTATTTGGGTGGTTTGCCCATCCATATCTCATATGGAGTCTTATCCATTGCCTTGGTGTGGACATTGTTCAACAACATTACCGCCGTTTCGAGCGCATAGCCCCAAAACGAGGTAGGAAGCTCAGTGAAGCTCATCATAGATCGAACCATGTCCATCAAAGTTTGATTATGACGCTCCGCTACACCATTGAGCTGTGGTGTGGCCGGAGGGGTCCACTGTGCGAGAATCCCATTCTCTTTCAGATAGTCTTGAAATTCAGCACTCAAGTATTCACCACCTCGATCGGATCGAAGTGCTTTAATACTTTTGCCCAACTGATTTTCTACTTCAGCCTTGAATTCTTTGAACCTTTCAAAGGATTCAAACTTGTGCTTCATTAAGTACAAGTATCCATACCTAGAATAATCATCGGTAAAGGTGATGAAGTATGTGTGACCGTACTTAGTACCAATACTAAGTGGACCACACACATCAGTATGGATCAAATCCAATAGGCCTTGGGCACGTTCAGGCTTGCCCTTGAAGGGTTGTTTAGTCATCTTTCCCTTGAGACAAGACTCACAAGTCGGTAGGGAGTTAATGTCTGACAAATCAAACATGTCACTCCCAACTAGCTTGTTCATTCTTCTTATAGAAATATGACCTAGCCTAGAGTGCCAAAGTTGTGCTGGGTTTAAGCTATCGCATTTCCTTTTAATTGTTGTTGTATGTGTTTCCACATCGCGAGTTGGAACTGGTTTTAATTTTAAGGTGTACAGATCATTTTCGCATTCCCCAATACCAATCAAACATTCATTCTTGTAAATATTGCAAATCGAATGAGCAAAAACACAAGAATATCCATCACTATCAAGCATAAAAACAGAAATGATGTTCTTAATTAATTCGGGAACAAATAAAACGTTTCTCAATAACAGCTTAAAATCTGAAGACATAAATAAATAAACATCTCCTATAGATACTGCAGCAACTCTTGCTCCATTGCCCAGCCTGAAGTGGGTCTCACCCTCTCTAAGACGTCGGCTTCTTGTCATCACCTGCAAATCATTGCAGATATGAGATCCACATCCGGTATCAAGTACCCAAGAAGTCGAATTAAGTGACATATTTATTTCGATATAGAACATACCTTTTGCAGTTCGTTGCTTGAGGTACTCCTTGTAGTTCCTCCTCTAATGCCCAGGCTTGTGGCAGTGGTGGCAAACATCCTCGGACTTGTTTGGCTTGGAAGCCTTTGACTTTGGCTTCTTAGTGGGCTTTTCCTCCTTCGCAGGGGCAGAACGCTTCTTACCCTTGCGTCTGGGCCCCTTCTTCGCAGAGGAAGAAGAGCCCATAAGGAGGACGGGCTTGTCCTTCTTTATGGTTCCCTCAAACACGACCAGCATGTTAACCACCTCTTCGAGGGTGGCTGCCAGCTTGTTCATGTTGAAGTTGACCACAAAGGGGTCGAATGCAGCGGGTAGTGAGAGGAGAAGCACATCCACAGACAGCTCGTGTGTAAGTGTGATATCAAGGCCCGCCAGCTTTTCAACGAGCCCAATCATACGAACCCCATACTCGCGGACCGAAGTCCCATCGTGCATGCGGCTCGTCATAAGCTCCTTAACAGCGGTGAACCTCTCATGTCGAGAGTTCTCCCCATACAGTTCCTTGAGATGAAAGAGTATGTCAGCAGCATACTTCGTCTTCTCAAAACGCCGTTGCATTTCATTGGACATCGAGCGGGTAGTGAGAGGAGAAGCACATCCACAGACAGCTCGTGTGTAAGTGTGATATCAAGGCCCGCCAGCTTTTCAACGAGCCCAATCATACGAACCCCATGCTCGCGGACCGAAGTCCCATCGCGCATGCGGCTCATCATAAGCTCCTTGACAGCGATGAACCTCTCATGTCGAGAGTTCTCCCCATACAGTTCCTTGAGATGAAAGAGTATGTCACATATATCAAATATATAAATAACTTTGGGATGATCGATCGCGAGATCTATGCGGTCCGTGGTTGCCAGCCACGGACCTGGGTCCAGTCCTAGGTGAAATGCAATAAGCAATGCAATCCTATTACAATTGCTTCCGGTTTTACAGTTCTTCGGTCTTCAATATCTTTGATCGTCATGTCCACCGTCTTCACATTGTCCTCCCACTAAATCTAGTAATTCACATTTAAATTTTCATGACAAGTAAGGGATACAAATTTGTAGGGGTGGGAACGGACCACAAACAGACCCACTTTATGATATCAACAATATATTACAACCGAAATCGCAAAACCTAAAGCATACACCTAACACGTTGGGCACGGCTCTCGATCATCCCAAACATGCAATAAATCTAATTAATATGCATAAATTTAAATAATCAAATTATTTACCCACAAAATCATATTTTAATTACAAAATCGCATTTTATAATAAAATCGCATTTTGTCGATAAAATCATATTTTAATCAACAAAATCATATTTAGTTATAAAATCATATTTCATAACTAAAAACATATTTTGCAAATTTAATTGCATCATATTGGGCTTAAAACAATTTTAGGCCCAAAATCTCAAAAATTTCAAAATCGACCAAATCGGCCCAATATCGAATATTGGCCCAAACACCCCTCGGGCCGTCCGGGACAGGCCCGAAAATCCAAGGAGTCAAAAAACAGCGTCGCAACGCCGCCTCGGGTACGCCGACGTGCGGCCGCTACAGTACCTGCGTTCGGCCGCTACAGTATCTACGTTCGGCCGCTACAGTGCCTGCGTGCGGCTGCTACAGTACCCCCGTGCGGCCGCTACAGTACCCCCGTGCGGCTGCTACAGTACCGGCGACCAAAAATTTTTTTTTTGTTTTGAGTTTTGAAAAATCAAAATCTGATGCAATAAGGCACAAACATGTATTGAAGGATCCGAGCCTTGGCTCTGATACCACTGTTGGCGACAATGGCGGATCCGGATCCCGTTTCCCGGGGGCGCAGCGGAAATCAAAAGTTGCCACGAGAAACGTTCAATACATTCAAGAATCAATAAACATTCATAGGGCGTTTATCGAATTGCTACCTTGCTGGCGTCTAGGCGCCTGGATCCGATCAGTTTCATGAGGAAACCGGCACTTTAAACGGTAGGCGGTGGTAGATCGTCAATCAGGTCCACGACCGGAAACAATCTTCCTCCGTCAATCTGCACTATAAGATCTGACGGATTTTAGCACGAATGGATTCTCCTCGTCGCGGTGATCGAAACAAGTCCGATCACGTGAAAAAATCGGGCGACGACGGCGGCGGCCGGCGGGCGGCGGCGATGGGCGGGCGGCGGCGGCGTGAGGCGTGTGGGAGAGGGTGGGCGGCTATGAGAGCTAGGTTTTATCTTGTGTGTGTCTCATGATAGCCCTAGGTCTAATTAAATAAGTGATGGGCTTGAACCGGCCCAATGGACCTGGGGCGGGCCCAGTCCAATATATGAACATTCGGTTCAACCGCATCACCGTGGCTTCATCATAACTCCGATTGACGATCAGATCGTACCGATCGACTCAGTTTCCAAAACTGACTATTATGATGCGAAAACAATTTTTCAGACCACCTAGACCAAAATGACAGTTATGCCCCTCAATTTTGGGAAATCGCAATTTGACCCCTGTTGACTTTTAGGAAGTCGCACTCCCTAAAATTCTCCTCATATGCTCAACACATTGAGCTCAGTTTCCGTGCGGGAATCATGAATCCAGTACTTGTGTGACCCTCAATGGTTCAGGGATACAGCTAGCCGTGGGCCCACAACCATTGTGACTCCGAAATCACAATTTCGTACTTGCCCAACGGATCATGGTAAAGCGCCTAGCAACATCGCGCCATGATCCCCTAGGTATCACTGATAGTTCCTGCAAGAACCAGTTGGTCATGGTTAGCGTACAGTACGGTCCTTTCAACACATATATCCCGATCAGATCAACGACCATTGGTAAATCGAGAGTCGCTAAGGATCCGATAGCCATGCATACATCTTGGAGATCGAATAGTAACATCGCGAGTGTTACCAGGTAAACCCATTTACCTAAAACACATCAAGTACTCTGGCCAGAGATTTATACACTATTATCCCCTCAGATAGATAGGGAGTGTTACCAGGTAAACCCATTTACCTAAAACACATCAAGTACTCTGGCCAGAGATTTATACACTATTATCCCCTCAGATAGATAGGATATCCACGCATGAGAGCGAGCGGTGAATCCTCGACAACGAAGCATCGACTCCTACATGCATCGGGACCTCACCCAATCCCACCGCCTAATGACCCCAAGTGAGTCGGCAAATGGGTCAAAGTGAGGCGCCTATCATGTAGAGTCTCAATTACGTTTCGAGTAGTGAGGACTAATCAGTACAACCAAGACCTCGGACTTATCCACTCGACAAATGGTAACCACTTGGAAAGTCCGAACAAGGGTAGTTCGATAGATCACCAGGTCATTATCCATCTGCATGCTCAGAACATCACAATGTTCCCTACCAATGAAACATGGTACTTCGCATCGCAGATGCTAGTCTCAAGCTCGGGCGGCCTTATCCTCATTTTGACGGCCCAATCGACTAGGAACGAATTCAGAATGCACAGTGACTATTAGATGTGTTTCATGATAGCCATCATATCCACTATCACATCTAACATACACTATGGTGCATTCTAGGTCTTTATCCAACACAATTGTTAACATCATATGACATAATGAAAAAAAAGAATGCCATAAAGAAATGCGAATAACATATATAAAGACTGTCATATAAAAGAGTCAATAAAAACCCACACGCCACAAGTTGGCTAGTTGGGCATCTACTCTAACAGATAGCGCACCTAGGCCTATCTAAATCTGACATCTGGAGGTACTCAAAGATAACCTCCATCGATTTGATCCAGCTTTCAGCAACTAATGGATCAGTTGTACCACTGAATTCCTTTGACTTCTGTCATCTGAAATTTTCTTGGGGATCATCGTGGCTTGGTACTCTACTGCTGGAAGATTGGCCATTACCCCTGCCGGTTTGTTCTACCAGCATTCTCAAGAGTTGAGTGATACTAGCAATACTATCAGTGTTGGTTTCCTCTAAGGGAATACCTCTTCTACCTCTTCCTCTTCCTGACATCTTATACTCTATAGCCCTCAATCCACCACATATAATTATCAGAACATGCTTAAATTTAAAGAAAATGCTCTGAAAATAAACTCACAACTTAGAGGAACGGCCTATGAAATCTGATCCAGCTGAAGGTGCATGTGTTTATCTCAGAAACATTGCTCTGATTCCATGTTGTGAACACCCAAATCCATGGGTTCACTAATTGGGGTACATTAAAATTTTGAAATAAAAAGAAGGGCTGAAAGACAATTTGTTATAAGCTGTAATTCTTATAACATGAAAAGAAATTGAAATACAGACACAAATCTGACGAACATACGCTTGTGGCGCCAAATAACAACAATATGCGGAAAACCAATTTCTATTATACATTGCAATTACGAGTTACAACATCTAAATTCTATATGAATTTTCTACTGCTGCAACTGATCTAATACAGATGTCTAAGGTAAAGAAAATCAACATCTACGACACGAAACCGCTGGCCATCGATAAACACAACACCACCCAACTGCCATCAGGTTTCACCTCTCGTTCGCTCCTCAGCTGTCACACCTGCACCATTTTAAAAGCTAATGAGCCTAGGGCTCAACAAGTAAAACCTGAGTAATAACAATTCATTTAACGTAGGCAGACATCTTATCAATACATAACTGAGTTAAAGGAACCTCAATAAACATAAACATTCTTTAAACAATTCTTTCTTAAGCTTGGATATGGGGATAATAGCCCAGATCTCATCATCGTCATTTCATTATGATTTATGGCTTAGAAGCTCTCCTTAGGCCCAATGTGCACTTTGATCAAAATGACTTCTGATATCAGTTTTAGCATATAGCTCATATGAAAGGGTAGCCGACATCTGGACGACTGCTCACCCTTCTCCTGGGTGGCCGTCTGTTATCTATGTCATAAATCCTTAAAATAAACTTTTCGTTCCTTTAAACTCTTTTCTTTGAAATCTCTTTGAAAATCATCGGGTTCCTTCCTTTTCTTAAAACTCGCTCCCCATTTAAAACTTTACTGAGTATCGTATTTGACTACTCGAAACTCATCGCTGAAATATCAACAGATGTGACTAAAGAAATTGTACCAAAAGACAAGGCAGATGTCCACTGTTAAAACAGATGTTCGGGGCTTTATCGCTAATAGTGAAACAGATGTATGATTATCATATAGTGTTTGAGAATTAAACAGCTGTGACTAGGTAAACTCAGTAGTCAACGGAAGACAATCGAATTCAACAGATGTCTCTGGGTATATTGAATACAGTTGGTTAACTCAGTAGTCAACGCAACTTAATTAATAATTTCAGATGTTGAACAAACCAACAACTGAATAAAAAATAGGACAACATCCGGATACTAACCAATGCAACCACTGAACACTATCGAATGCAACAGCTGGTTACGAAACAATGCAATAGCTGATTACGAAACAATACAACAGCTGATTACGAAACAATACAACAGCTGATTACGAAACAATGCAACATCTGATTACGAAACAATGCAACATCTGATTACGAAACAATGCAACATCAAAACGACTGCTATACCATTTGTCGCCTATCAAACCAGACTTACTTCTGATTCGACTAGCAACTCCAATTACACAGCGTCAAGTTCTGATGTTACCATTCTCCAGAAAGAAGAACTTTCATGAACAAACATGACTCAAATCCAATTCCTCAGTATTTTGAAAAATCTTTAACTTTATTAAAACATTTTCTGGAAACCTTGTAAGCAGAAACATCAATTGAACCCGTACTTTCTTTCTTAAACATCATAAACCTTCTTTAAACATGAACTTAAACATAGCTATCAAATACAGGCAAGTAGATCCATAAATATGAATTAAAACATCAATATATGCTTCAAATGGTGTAGCAAAGGATCAGCTTTTATTTGCCTTACAACCGAGCTTTACGACAGCAACAGATTCCTACAGAATTCTTCTCCTCGAGCAATAACAACCGAGCTTTTTAGAAAGTATTTTGGAAAAACACCAAAGAGTTTTCTTTTTGCGAGTAAGAATAAACTTTATCAACGAAACAAGCTTTTATATGAAAGGGATTAGTGGCAAGCTAGTGTGTACTCAAGCATGACACATCTCGAATGTTTGTAAAATTTAGTTAAAATTCCCTCTCATCATTTTAAATTGCATAACTACCAAACCCTCTTCAAAAGAAATAATTTGTCCTCCTTAAAATCATTTTCAACAGATTCTTAAAGTCTGCTCAAGTATCGCTCTTGGAGTCATCCGCTGGTACCAGCTGTGTCGGATCTCAGTACTAAAATAAGTTATGCAAACATATAAAATGTCAATTGACCCATGAAATATATCGAATGCATAAATGTGGTCCTATGGATTTTGGGGCGTTACATACTCGGTCGGATAAAACCTTTCTCCAAAAGATCACGCAATTGCTCCTTATGTTCCTTCAGCTCAGCTGGCGCCAACCAATACGGTGCTCTTGAAATCGGGGCAGTTCCTGGCACCAACTCTATGTTGAAGTCAATCTCTCGTCTAGGAGGGAATCCAGGAATCTCGTCTGGAAAAACATCTGGGAACTCTCGAGCAATCTGTACATCACTCAACTCTATCCTCGATTCGTGAGAAACAACATCCAGGGCTTAAATCATAAACCCTGAATTCTCTAGCGATAACATGCTAACCATCTCCATGACAGATACTAATGGAATCTTAGATCGCGAATCAGCAACATAGAAATCCTATTTCTCTCCAAATTGAGGTCTAAACCTCACCACACCATGGAAACAATCAACAGTCGCTCTATACACCAAAAACACATCCATACCCAAGATACAGTCAAAATCTCTAATCCCCAAGGAAATCAAATTCTTCACCAACACATTTACGTCAAACCTAAAACACAATCCAACACCACCTCACGGGACAACAAACTCACGCCAGCAGGGGTAGATACAGAGACAACATCACATAGTGGGGAAGATCTCAACCCACACTCATTCACAAAAAAATCAAATATAAAGGAGTGTGATGCTCCGATATCAAACAAAACTCGTGCAGAAAAGTCAAAAATAGTACAAGAACCTGCAATCACTCCCCTAGGAGTATCATCAGCTTGCTTTCTTGTCAAGGCATTCACTTGAGCTTGCTGCGGTCCCAAAAACTGAGGTCTAAAAGATCCTCCGAACCTAGATGGTTCTCGTGGTTGGAATCCTGATCGTTGAGACTGAACAAAAGGTTGCGGTCTCTACAAAGAACCACAAGCAGAACCTTGTTGCGAAGGATTAGAGGGCTGTCCCCTCATCGCAGGACACACTCTAGCGAAGTGTCCAGGCTTCCCACAATTATGACAAGGACCTTGAACTCCACGGCACTGCAAAGTCCTATGCCTACCTCCACACTGTCCACACGATACTCCTCCGGAGCCACTACCACCAGAGCTAACTGAACCAGACGAAATCGAATTCGACCGTCTCTTAAACTGCTTCCCTCGAGGCTTGAATCTCTGGAAATTAGATTGATGCGACAACTGAGGAGGTTGAGATGGTTTCGTCACATTTAGCACAGGTTGAAAGATGCGTACAACTGTCGGCTGAACCTGATTCTGCGCTTCCAACAGACTCTCCTCAATGTCCACCGTCCTATCCACTGACTCGGCATAAGTCACAGCAGAACCAGCCAACACCATACAGAACAAATCAGGCCTCAACCCTATCAGAAACTTGTTCTCTTCTTCCTCTCCTGGTTAGCAATATGGGGAACATACGACAGGAGCGAAAAAAAAACTGTCTAGCATACTCGGCCACCATCAAGTTCCCTTGCTTCAGATTATCAAACTCCCTCTCACGATTATTGTAGTAGGACTCAAGGGTATACTCTTGACAAAAAGCTGCACAGAAGCTCTCCCAAGAAATCAATGCCCCAATCTCTCTCATGACTCGGGAAGTACCTTTCCACCAGCGTTGAGCATTATCCCTCAACTGCAAAATCGCTAGCTTCAGTCTCCTCTCTTGAGAATACTCCACCGTGTCAAACAACTCTTCCATGTGTCCCAACCAGCCTTCAGCCATCAATCCACCCTCAGAACCAGTGAACGTAGGAGGATTCATCCTCTGGAACCTAGTACAAACTCAGGCTGAGTCAGGGGTTTCTCTCCAATCTCATTCCAACATATTTGTGATTGGCACTTTCTACCATATAAAGCTTCGAATGGTGCCATACCAATAGTTTTTTGAAAACTATTATTGTAAGAGAATTCCGCAAGTGATTATGTTTCTTGCCAATTTCCACCAAAATCCATAATCACAGATCGTAGCAAATCTTCTAAGGTCTGGATAGTACTTTCTGTCTGACCATCAGTCTGGCGATGGTAAGATGTACTCATTGCTAACTTCGTACCTAATGCATCTTGCAGACTACTCCAAAACTTAGATGTAAATCTAGGATCTCGATCAGATACAATAGAAACAGGAATACCATGCAATCTAACCACATGATCCATATATAAATGTGCCATTTTATTATACGAATAAGTACGATCATATGGAATAAAGTGAGCTGATTTGGACAATCGATAAACTATCACCCAAATCGCATCGCAACCTCTGATCGTTCTAGGTAAATGAGTGACAAAGTCCATTGCAATGTGTTCCCAGTTCCATTGTGGTATCTATAAACTCTGTAACATACCTCCAGGTTTCATTCTCTCGGCTTTCACCTGCTGAAATGTCAAACATCTCGCCACAAATTCGGTGATATCTTGTTTCATCGCATGCCACCAGAATTGTGATTTCAATATGTTGTACATTCGACAACTACCAGGATTCACACTATAACGACTACAATGTGCCTCTCGAAGCAATGCTTCTTTCAATTCTGCAACATCCGGTACCACTAATCGGTTATTCATTCTAATACAACCATCCGATGAAATATTATATTTATCTGGATTGCCAGACAACACCAAATCTTTGGATCTTTGAACCTGTGGATCTTTATTTTGAGCTTTCTTTATCTTCGAAATGATCTTTGGCTCAAATTATAGAGCAGACACAAGAAAAGATTTTCTCTTCGGCTTAAACGTAAATCCAGAAGTACATAATTCATTATAATTCGGCCACATGAATAGATGCTACCATAACATCTTGATACTTCTGGCTCAATGCGTCCGCTACTTGATTCAATTTACCTGGTTGGTACTATATTTCACAATAAAAATCTTTCAACTGATCTAACCATCGTCTTTGTCTCATATTCAATTTCGATTGAGTGAATATATATTTCAAACTTTTATGATCGGAGTAAATTATAAACTGCTCACCATATAAATAATGTCTCCACACTTTGAGAGTGAACAAAATGGCTGCTCTAGATCATGAACCGGGTAATGCAATTCATGTGTCTTCAATTGCCTAGAAGCATAAGCAATAACTTTCCCATGTTGCATCAAAACACATCCCAGTCCTTTCGTTGACGCATCAGTATAAACCACAAGTCCACCTGATCTAGATGTCAATGTTAATACAGGCGCAGTTGTCAACTTTTCTTTCAGTATCAGAAAACTCTGGTCACATTCATCTGACCAAATAAATCTCGCATCCTTCTTGGTCAGTTGGGTAAGAGGTCGAGCAATTTGAGAAAATCCCTCGATAAATCGTCGATAATATCCAGCTAAACCCAAGAAACTTTGAATCTTTGGTACATTTGTTGGTCTAGTCCAATTCAGGACTACTTCAACTTTACTTGGATCAACAGATATTCCTTGTCCGGATATTACATGACCTAAAAATTGTCAGGCCCCGTGCTAATTATAAACAATTAACACATAATAAGCGCATAAACACGGAAGCTAAAAATCAGGGCTTAAAAATTTTTCTAAATACTATGGGCCTGAACTTCAAATCATACATTCAAAATATTCAATACTCAAAATATGAGTTAACTCAAACTCAAACAACAAGTAACCATATTTTATCAATTCAAAAGACAGATCCCCAAATATATGATAACACGGGGCATCCCCCGGTTCAATACATATCATAAATAAACTGGGACTCAGGGATGCGGGGATCGACCAGCTGAATTGCCACTCTGCCCAGCTAGGTTACCTGAAACTTCTGCAAATGGGCACGCAGACCCAAACAACAAAAGCAGGAAAACAAGTACGAGGTCAAGCCTCAGTACGAAGAGCTATCAAAGCAGATAAACATGCAACATGCTATAAATCAATGTTATGAATGCATGAGGCTGTCAAGGACATCGGTCAGCAAGGCCAGTGCATCAACCGGCAATCATATCAAGTCGCCTCTATACCACGGTCTATCAACCGAAGTACGAGGTCAAGCCTCAGTACGAAGAGCTATAAAAGCAGATAAACATGCAACATGCTATAAATCAATGCTATGAATGCATGAGGCTGTCAAGGACATCGGTCAGCAAGGCCAGTGCATCAACCGGCAATCATATCAAGTCGCCTCTATACCACGGTCTATCAACCGGGAAATCATCGGTCCGTGATCATCGGGCCCGTCAGCCCATCACAGCTCGGTGGTAGACACTCGAATCCGGTAGTCACCACTCCGACGATAGCGTTGGACTTTTCGGACACGACTCAACAGTCGGCAGTCACAACGTGGCACCCAATCAGGTTATCAAATCAAATCTGTACATCAGGCTCAAGATGTATGCATGAATGCCATTCGATATCCATGCTAAATGCATACAATTCATAATACGTGAAGCAAAACATAACTCAATCAATTCCAGTATATAAATTCACGTAAGCCACATAACAGCAGTTCACAACATCGAAACATAGACATGTTCACGCTCAAGCTGCTAAGGGCTGCTCAAATCGTACCTTTCCTCTTCAATTTACCTAACAGATTCCTCCTGGCTCAAATCACGCAGCAGGAAACTTCCTGGAAGCTGAAATCTGTTACAACATAGCTAATATCTTAGCTCAATTCTGCTACAAAATCACGCTAATCCTACGGCCAGAAGCATACTTCGATCCTATACTTCTACGCAGGCATTAACTACTAAAAACCGAGCTCAAACTACTAGAAATGCTCACCCAAAAGCTCACGCTAGCATAAAAACGCACGCACAGACTTTTCTCAAAAGCTTCGAACTCCAGCAGCTTCGCGTTTCCACTTCCAGCGCAATTGCAACGTTTCAAAAGGGTAGCAAACGAAAGAGCTAAGCAAGGGGAATCCAGCGCCACTAAGATTGTCAAAAACAAAGGCTGGATGCGATGGAAATCTAGGGAAGAAATGTCTCGGTGAACAGTAGCTCGACGAGGGTTTGGAGAAGAAGATAAGAAATGGCTGGTTCAAAAATAATTCTAAGTGTCGATCAACACTTCTATAAATACCTCGTGAAGCCCCGCCTGCTGATTCATCAAAATCAATCAAAATGATCAGCAGAAGTCTATCAGCAGCAGCCCTCTATTCCCTTCGTAAAATCAGCAGCAACGACTAAATAACCATCGCACGAAAACACTTCAAAACGACACCGTTCCAACTTATCAAAACGACGCCGTAGCAAACACCAGCTGCCAACAGCTCTCGCAAGCAAAACAACCAAGAGCTGATAACAGCTCTCTCTTCAAAACAATCTATCTGCTGGTCGCGCGAAATCACTCAAAACGACGACGCATCTACTAATCCAAAACGACGCCACTTTGGTTACGCAAGCATTGCTGCCAACAGCTGATCTCTAAACGCAAGGCTCAAAACGCAGCATTTCAACTAATTCAAACGACGCCGCTTCACAACGCTCTTGTATTTGCGCGCCTGCTGGTCAGCAGCAACCATCGCAACGCCAATACTACCAGCAGCAATGAATACGTCACGCCTACGTCATCATATCTATCGATAGCTCTCGCGACTGACTCCACGAACCATCAGCTGATCACTGTTCACAAGCGCCTCTGCTGAATTCAATAGTCAACACTCCAAAATGTTGACTAACGCGTGTCACTTCCTCGCTCAATCTCACGCTAAGCGCAACATCTGCCAGCAGCAACTTCAAACTTCGAAACTAAAACCAGCAGCTCTCCTTGCGTTACGCTGACGTCATCTCTGCTGATTCAAAATCCACCAGCAGGAGCTACAGTAACTTGCTGCTAACATTGCTGAATTCAATAGTCAACACTCCAAAATGTTGACTAACGCGTGTCACTTCCTCGCTCAATCTCACGCTAAGCGCAACATCTGCCAGCAGCAACTTCAAACTTCGAAACTAAAACCAGCAGCTCTCCTTGCGTTACGCTGACGTCATCTCTGCTGATTCAAAATCCACCAGCAGGAGCTACAGTAACTTGCTGCTAACATTTTGCTCCAAAATCGCTACGACTAAATTTCCCAGAAATTAACGCAACGCTCAAAATCGGCAGGGACTTCAAAATCTACGTGATTAATTCCCAAATCAAACCAATTAATCACTAATCCAAATTCTCAATCCTCACAAAAATACCATGCTATCCATCCAGAATTCACATTTCGATAATTTAGCATATAATTGATTATCTCGAAGTGTTTTAAGAACTAGTCGTAATTGATCCTTGTGTTCTTTTCGAGATTTCAAGTATACCAGGATATCATCGATAAACACAATCACAAATCTATCCAAAAAGTCTCTGAACACTAGTCATTAAACCATAAAGACAACTGGTGCATTTGTCAGACCGAATGACATCACAAGAAATTCGTAATGTCCATATCTCGTTCTAAATGCAATTTTCAGAATATGCTCTTCTCTAACGCGAAGTTGAGGGTATCTGGATCAAAGATCGATTTTCGAATAGATTGAACTTCCTTGGAGCTGATCAAATAAATCATCGATTCGAGGCAAATTATATTTATTCTTCATAGTGACTCTATTCAGTTTCCTATAATCGACACACATTCTCATCGACCCATCTTTCTTCTTCACAAATAATACAGGTGCTCCCCAGGGTGGCGTACTGGGATGAATATAACCCTTATCCATCAACTCCTGTAATTGTTCTTTCAATTCTTTCAACTTTGCAGTGACCATTCTATACGGTGCTCGTGAGATCATTTCAGTCCCCGGCATCAACTCAATGGTAAACTCAATTTCCCGTTGCGGTGGAAAGCTAGGTATATAGTCAGGAAAGACATCAGGAAATTCTTTTACTACCGAGAGATCAGACAATTTGGGCGTTTCTTTTGTAACATCCACGGCATAAACTAGATATCCCTCATATCCTAAAGATAATAACCAAAACATGTCCATCACTAATACTAAAGGTACTTTTGCTTGTGATCCTCGACCATAAAAATTCCATTTAATACCATCATATGGTCGAAATCGTACTACACCGTGAAAAAAATCGACAGTAGCTCGATAACTCGATAGTGTGTCCATACAAATAATACAATCAAAATCATACATTGGAAATACAATCAAATCTGTAATCATCATGCTAAAACATAGTTTAATACGATTTGAACAGACTGAATGTATCAACCAGCTGGCGTGGACACAGATATAGTCTCACAAAATGGCATAGTCAGAAAATCATATTCATCAACATATTGTGATGCAATGAATGAATGAGATGCTCCGGTATCAAATTAAACATTAGCAGCATGACCGTAAAGAAAGCATGTACCTGTGATCACGCCACCTGGAACTTCTCATGTCGGTCAGCGCATACACTCGAGCTTGCTGAGGACCTGAAACTGCCCGTGGAAACTCATCCGTACCTGATGAATAACTCGACTGTTGATAGGACTGACTAGGAGCAAAGGGACGTGGCGTAAAGGGTCGCTGAGATGGAACTCCCTGAAAACTACCTCCAGTATACAGATACTGCGACGGTCGCATCTGTCCTTGCCCTCAACTCGGAAAAACTCTAGCATAATGTCCTTGCTGCCCACAGCGGTTTCAATATCCTTGAACTCCACCACAATGGGTAGTCGGATGCCTACCCCCACATATTTCACAGAAAATCATAGGATACTGTCCACCTGGTCCACTCAATGTTTCGCTGAAACTGGATGAGAACTGAACTGACCTCTCTTTTTGAAAAATTTTCCTTTTGGCCTAAATCTTGATTTCTGTGGACTCACATAAGGTGGCTGAGAAGGCTGTTGAGGCGGATAGTATGTGACACTCACTGAACCATAGGGACCTCCTTGTATCTGTGGGGTCGGATCTTGTCGTAGTCCTAAATCAATCTCTATTACTTTCTTCCGAGCCTCTGAATATGTTAATGGAGAACCAGACAAGACAAATAGGCGCAAATGATAGTTCAACCCTTCTAAAACCTTTTTCAATTTCCCATTTTCACTCGATACTATATGCGGCAGATAATTCAAAAGAGCAGAAAATTGTTGAGCATACTCGCGCACCGTCATATTTCCTTGGACTAAGCAATATAATTCTGACTCTTTAGCTTAAATATGCGATGGTGGAGCAAATTCCTGGGTAAATTCGCACGAAATACATCCCATTATTCCTTCCCAGATTGCTTTAGGATATTGGTCACAGACTCCCACCAACGTTGTGCTCGGTCACGCAGTTGTAGAACTGCCATCTTCAGACGTCGCTCGGGATCATAATAGATTGTATCAAATAAAAATTCCATGTGTTTCAACCATCCTTCAGCTCGTTCACTGCCTTCGTTTCCAAAGAATTTTGGTGGGTGCATATCCTGAAATCTCGCAACGACAAATTCCATCTCATGCACTCTCTGACTCAATTGTTCCACTTCAACATCAACAGTAGGAGATACACCTCCAGGAGGACGTCCACGTTTACCTTTCAGTGTTTCTACCTTGGACTCCTGAACTATCTCTTTTCCTTTTCCTCCCCTTTTTTCCATGCTACAAGTTTGCAAGTAAGTGACAGAAAATCGCGTTAATCAACAATATTCTAAATCCTCAAATTCTTAAGAACTATCAATATCTAACCTACTGAGTCTCGTATAAGGTCATATTCCTAAAGCAACTAACATATAAAGCACGCCAGATAAGAGCAAGGAATTTCACATAGTCAAACACAAGTGCACAATATATTTGTGTGTGTGTCTCTAGACACAAGTGTACAAACTATAGTGAGCATATCCCAGTCTACGCTCTGATACCATACTTTGAGGGCCCATTATCCTAATCATAATTTATTAACATGCAATTAGGATTAATTCATAAACAGCGGAAAAACGGGTTAAAATTTTTGTGTGTTTGTTGGGCCTGTAACATTTTTCGGCATGACCTCCCCATAAATCGGGCATACCAGAAAACTCAAATACTGATACCATACTTTGAGGGCCCATTATCCTAATCATAATTTATTAACATGCAATTAGGATTAATTCATAAACAGCGGAAAAACGGGTTAAAATTTTTGTGTGTTTGTTGGGCCTGTAACATTTTTCGGCATGACCTCCCCATAAATCGGGCATACCAGAAAACTCAAATACTCAAAATAACTCAAATATATTCTCAGCAAACATAACACGTGAATCCAGTACAACCCAAACATCGTAACAACAAAAAACCAACAAAATATCATAAAGCTGATGGGCTTGCTAAATACAGCCTACAGTACAAAACCAACGTCAACTATATACATACTATCTGGGAGACAACAAAATATATACCCAAAACAAATGAGCCCACTCTCACGGAGCTCTGGTACTTCCTGACACCTCTTCTCTAACGCCTGAAGTAGACCCACCTGTACTCCCTGCCATGTCTACACACAAAGACACGATAGCCCCTTTCGAGGTCAGTAACTCGAGTACGAGACATCAAAGAAAATCACAACGTAAGACATAGAAATGCAATGATTCCGTGCATGAATGTAATGCATGTACAGGTACAAACATCTTAGGATATCAGGATATTAGGAATCAAAGAATCGATATAACAAATCCATATGCTCGAGCTGGTTCACCCTCAGTGATCGTGTCAAGGGATATGACTACACTCCCGAAGCAGCAACTACCTAAACCGGACCGAATCAGGGTGTCCAAAATCCGCATGACACACATCATACTATCATATAAAGATCTCAACCGAATATGCACGGTTATCAAAGACAGATAGCTTAATATGATATGTTTAGTAGCATTGATGTGGCTACCTAAAATCTAATGTGTGTTGACGAATAAAATATTTTATTTTGTACATCATTAATTGATAATATGTAAGTAAGCATATAATCACGTAATTCAACAAATAAAAATAAAATCATACACAATCCCATCACAAGTCTCTGTCAGACATTGTGAAATTAAATGATCTCTACGTACCTAAATTCAGCAATTACCAGTAATTCTAGCCTCAAGAACTCCTGAATACTCCAATTTAAATACCCTGAATATCAATTTAAATGACCTTAAATAATAGAAATCTCAAATCATCATTTAAAGTCAACTTAGTTTCCAAATTTCCTTATTTCCATATTTTAAATTCCTAAAATCACATAATTTCTTTGCCAATATGCAATACTAATTCCCAAATCACATAAAATCTACTTAATCCTCATATTCTCGAATATATTTTTGAACTATGTTCCAAAGCTCGATCAATACCTTCACTTGAAGCCAATATTTGACTTACAATTGCAATTAAACTCAATATCAATATCACATATGACAATCCAAGTTGTCGACATAAAAGCCGCACAGGATGGGCGGCGGGTGCGCGCACACGCATGTGGGATGTGCTTGAGCCCCCGTGCAAGACGTGCGTCCATGGGTACCAACCATCGGGCGCAACGCCCGCCGGAACGTGCACGCGGGGTGTGCGTGTCAAGCGCACAATGCCCATCGCAACGTGTGCAAGGGATGCACGCGTGGTTCCCGCGACGCATGACGCAATGTGTGCGCAGAGGCTGTGCGGCGACGGTGCGACAACACAATTTTTTTTTTGAAAAAAAAGATTTTTGATGCAATTTAGGCAGAATGGTGTATTAACAGATCCGAGCCAAAGCTCTGATACCACTGTTGGCGCAGCAGCGGATCCGGATCCCGCTCCGGGGGTGCATCGGAAGAATTTAAAATTTTGAGCCCCGGAACGATCAATACACCTAAACAATAATCTAAACATTCATAGGATGTTTAGAAGATTACCTTGCTGGCGTCTAGGCGCCTGGCTCCGACCAGTTCCACTAGGAAATTGGCACTTCAACGGTGGAACAGCTACGACCTCCTAATCCGATCCATGACCGAAATATCAATTTCTTCGTTGGTTTGCACTTAAAATCAACGAAAGTTTTATTAACGGAATATCCTCACCGAGACGGTCGGAACACCTTCCGACGGTGGCGGCGCGATCAAGGGGAGGAGGAGATGGGAAAGAAAAATATAACTGAAGGGAGAGCACTCAATCCAAAATTTGTAGTTGTTTCCAAATTTCGGTGAGAGTAAAATGAATACCCTAGGGCCCCTATTTATAAATTTTCCATGGGCTTTAAACCAGGTTAGTGGGCTTGGGTCGGGCCCAGGCCCAGTGAACATTGGTTTCTAGTCCATCTTTGTGGCTTCATCATAATCCTGATTGACGATCAGATCGGACCGATCTACACAATTTACAAAACTAAACATTATGATGTGAAAACAATTTTTCAGACCACCTAATCCAAAATAGCAGTTAGGCCCCTATCAGCTTTAAGGATAGTCATACTAGTCCAAGCTTAAGGAAATCACATTTCCACCCCCAGTTAATTGTAGGAAGTCACACTTCCATCCTTCCTCCTACTATACTCAACAAATTGAGCTTAATTTTTGTACGAGAATTGAGAAAATAGTACTTGTGTGACCCTCAATGGTTCACGGATACAACTAGCAGTGGGCTCACAACATTTGTGACTCCAAAATCACATTTTCAGACTTACCCATCGGATCATGATAAAGCATCTAGAAACATCACCCCATGATCCCCTAGGTATCACTGATAGTGCCTGCAAGAACCAGTCGGTCAAGGTTAGCATACAGTACGGTCATTTCAACTCAAATATCCTGATCAGATCAATGATCATTGGTAAATCGAGAGTCTCTATAGATCCGATAGCCATGCATATATCTTGGAGATCAAATAGTGACATCGCATGTGTTACTTGGTAAACCCATTTACCTAAAACACATCTAATACTCTGGCCAGAGATTTGCCACACTATTATCTCCTCAGATAGAATAGGATATCCACGCACGAGGACGAGAGGTGAATCCTCGACAACGAAGCATCGACTCCTCACCCAATCCCGCCACCTGATGACGCCAATTGAGTCGGTAAACGGGTCAAAGTGAGGCACCTGTCATGTAGAGTCTCAATGACATTTCGAGTAATAAGGACTAATCTGTACAACCAAGACCTCGCAATTAATTCACTCGACAAATGATAACCACTTGGAAAGTCCGAGCGAGGGTAGTTCGATAGATCACCAAGTCACTATCCATCTGCATGCTCAGAACATCACTATGTTCCCTATCAATGAAACGTGGTACTTCACATCGCAGATGCTAGTCTCAAGCTTGGGTGGCCCTTATCCTCTTCTGGACGGTCCAATCGACTAGGAACTCGTTCAGAATACACAGTGACTATTAGATGTGTTTCATGTAGCCATCAAATCCACTATCGCATCTAACATAAACTATAGTGTATTCAAGATCTTTATCCAACAATTGTAATCATAATAATGAAGATAAAGGATGCCATATAAATGCGATTTTCATAAATAAAGATCGTTTTATATAGAGTCAACAAGAACCCACATGCCAAAAGTTAGGCTAGTTGGACACCTAACTCTAACAGAAGTAGGGAGAAGCAGCTATCTTCTCCTGAATTTTTGCAGCATATGAGGGATCAAGTTGATATAATTCGACAGCATATGAAAGCTGCACAAGATCTCCAAGATACTTATGCAAATCGGAGGCGTCGGCCTTTATAATTTCAGGTTGGTGATTGAGTGTTCTTGAAAGTTTCTCCTTTATAAGTGTTATGAGATTTGGACTCATGGGAAATTTAGCTCCTCGTTATGTTGGACCCTATTAAATTGTGGAAAGGATAGGTCATTTGGCTTATCATTTTCTATTTCCACCCGAGCTATCCTCACTTAACGATGTGTTTCATGTGTCTATGTTGAGGAAGTATGAACTAGATACTTCACAAGTGTTACAAACTGACGAGGTAGAGCTAGATCGAACACTGATTTGTGTTGAGTATCCCTTACAGATTTTGGACAGGAAGGAGAAACAACTCAGGAACAAGACCACTCCCTTGGTGATGGTCCAGTGGAGCAAGCATAGCAGGGAAGAGGCTACGTGGGAGTTAAAGGAGAAGATGCAGCATAAGTGGTCCCATCTGTTTCAGTATGCATCTTACTAGTTTCCTCCGATAGATTTCTGGATTTTGTTTTCCCAGTTATCTTAAACTTTTGGTATGTAGTGTTCTATGCGTTCTGGAACTGTTGTTCGTGTTCTGTATTGTGTAATCTTTGTTTTGGGTGTTGTGGTGATGTTCGGTGATGCTGATTTTAGATTGGTTTTGATGTTTGGTGTTTGATTTCGAGGACGAAATTCTGTTCTAGTGGGGGAGAAATGTGAGATCTGAAAGATTAGTTGAGTAATTAAGCTAATTAATCTGGTTTAATATAGACCAGATCAGGCGTGGGCTGATCTGGTAGGGAACAACCCTGAGCTTGTATGCGTTAGGGAACGCAAGCTGGTATGTGCATGTGGGTAAAACTCTGAGCTGTTGGAGATATAAACGGGGTAGTAAACAACTTAGAGATGCGCAAGCTGGTGGTATTGTGTGGACCGGCCCGATTCATAGTTTTGGTGTAGATCGGTATGTTTATGGTTTCCAGCTTAGGCAAGAGCTGGATGTGTGCGAGCTGGTCTACGTACGCATGAGCTGGTTGTCTCGAGCTGGAGTGCGGTGTGATATCGTTTAGTGATACCAGCTTAGACGCTAGCTAGATGGTATGTGTGAGCTGACCAAGGCATAATCTGTTCTATTGCCGTGAGCTGTTGCTGTTGTGTACGTTGTGATCTGTTTGAGACAGCTGACCGGGTGTGTAATCTATTCTGGTAGTGCAAGCTGGATGACGTATACCAGCTGGGAGGGAAGGCAGCGTGCTGGTTTATGCCTGAGCTGGTATCAACTTGGACAATGAGTTGTCGATGGTTACTGTTCACCAGATCGTGGGAGACTTAAGTTATATAAATAGTGACTTTGACTGGGTACACGCCATTAATTTCCAACACTTAGAATATTTCTCTCCCGTATACATAGCTTCTACTGTATCGAAATCCTTACTGTTCACGTAACCTTATCTCTTCCGATTTCCAGCAAGAGACGACGCATATTGGAGCAAGGTTGGTAGCGTTGAGTTCCCCTTTCCAAGAAGCTTCTTCCTATGCTGCTTTTGAGGGCCTTGGGAGGTTAGAAGAGGAACGCGAAGAAGCTACAGTGTGCTGTCTGTTCGTATTCCGATAGATTGATTCTTTCGTTCAGGTAGCGCTTTCGAGTAAGTGTTAAATCCTACCTTACACTTTGTTTAGAGCTAGCTATCGTGTTAGAGGATAGGATAAAACTAGGTTGAGTTGGTAGCTCCCTGTTCTGGCTTCTATGCTAGCTGTCCCTGAGCTTATGAAGTATGAATGTTTATATTTCAGCTTGTAGATTGTTCGGTCATCCCTGTGGAGTGTCCGCGAGAGTTGGAGGATCAGTAGGGTTATTGCGTGAGCTGTCGGTGTTCTGTGTTGTTCGGGGTCTTCGTTGTGGTAATTGTTGCCTAGAAGCTTAGGTACGGATGTTGCTTATATCTACAGCTTTGACATAGGCATGTATATAATTGAGTGTGTGCTTTTATGTTGAACAGTGTGTATGTAGATGATTCTATGTTATTTCTTGCATCTGTTCTGATGCATGATAACTTGCTAGATGTTCTTATGCATACACACATGGTATGTTGTTTTGCTCTGTTCCTTGCGATCCTTTGGTAGCAGCCCGCTGTGAGAACCTATGCTTTGTTGTCTTTCGCTGTTGAGCTAACCCGTGTTGACAGAATGCGTGTGATTGAGCGGCTGGGTAGCTCCCATTCTCTCACATGTCCTATGACCTTTCTGTTCTAGCTTGCTACTGGTACTGCGTGTGATTGAGCGGTTGGGTAGCTCCCATTCTCTCATATGAGTTGCGGCCATTCCTATTCTGTTTTGTGCCTGGTACCGTGTGTGATCGAGCGGTCGGGTAACTCCCATTCTCTCACACATTTGGTGACCACTCCTGTTCTGTTGACCAGCTGTGTACAGTTCCTTTGGGATCCTTTGATCTTTCTGTTCTCATGCATCGCATATCAATTATATCTCGTTCTATCTACTTGCTGTATTATGTTGCTCTCCGTACTGGGGTTGACCCCTATCCCTTGGGGACTGTTTGGCTTGTTGCGTGCCATTCAGGTTATTCAACCTGTAACACCCCAGATTTAATGACTGTCTCCACTATACCAACACTAGTCTTTTCAGCGTGTTTTGTCCTCACTCGCACGCACCCTGAGAAACTTCCCAGCTTTCTGTTCTCATGCATCGCATATCAATTATATCTCGTCCTATCTACTTGCTGTATTATGTTGCTCTCCGTACTGGGGTTGACCCCTATCCCTTGGGGACTGTTTGGCTTGTTGCGTGCCATTCAGGTTATTCAACCTGTAACACCCCAGATTTAATGACTGTCTCCACTATACCAACACTAGTCTTTTCAGCATGTTTTGTCCTCACTCGCACGCACCCTGAGAAACTTCCCAGATGGTCACCCATCCCAAAATTGTCCGAAGTCAAGCACGCTTAACTTGGAGTTCTTAAGTGATGAGCTCCCGAAAAGAAGATGCACCTTGTTGGTATGAGTAGTACCAATTAAATCTGATAAGCCTTCATCATCTAACCTCAGTTACATCTATAACTTTCAGTCTCGTAATCCCTCTCATTCCGGTGTAGGATCGGTTCATTCATATGCCTCTTCGCCTCTAGAAGCCTGTCAGGAGCCGCTCATTGTCCGTGCAACCTCTTGGCACCGGCAATCACTCCCCGCCCTTGTTGAACCCCGGACCTCACATGCCCACCAGCTTCCGCTTGGTTCGTCCCTGAACACACCGTACTAAGAGAGGTCGGCTCTGATATCAACTGAAACAACTCGACTCACTGAAATATTTTCCCTTAAATAAAAGGCATAAATTTTTTTTGTTCACTATTCACGTGAACGGTACTATTCACATGAATATTACCCTCGATAGTTTTCCCAAAAAAAATCTTTGCAAAAGTAAACTTGATGCGACTAACAATAAAGAATTTTCAAATAATGCCATACCACGATAAATCGTATATCCCAATAAATTTTTCAAAACGAATTCAATATCAAATTTCAAACTCCGACGAAATTAGAAATGTATCCTCAAAATTTAAGTAACATCACATAAAATCTTTTGCGGAAGCTTAGAAGTTCTCGGGAGTGCGCCGCCGATATCCGATTCTCCTCAAGCGTCGTCGACCCGGATCTCAACATCGCTACACTTGCACACAATCAGATCTAGTGAGCCTAATGACTCAGCAAGCTCAAACCTGAATAACTAATAAATATACACCCACATGCATCGAAAATAGCGATACTAAAATACTTTTTAAACTTCAACATCAACTTTAAACTTTAAACTTTAACTTCATACCTCGTCGTCAAAATGCTTTAAATCAACTTTAACCTCGAATCCTCAAAATAACATCATGGCATGTAAATAACATTTTGGGTGAAGTTTGCTCATTGATGCGACCCCTCTAATCGCTTGATCAAGCTATAAACCATAGTACTAGGCTGGAATAGCTCTACGGACCTCATGCGCCGTAGTCACTATCCCCCTCTAATATGGCTCTACGGACCTCATGCGCCGTAGTCATTCCTCTACGCCTTGGTCACAAACAATTCGTATTCCTCAAAATAATATTTTTCTCATTTTTCATTCAAACATAAACGTCACATGACATGCCATTAACATCATAAAAATTAAATCATTTCATTTTAAAAAGCTTGCTGCCCTTAAATATGTTTGCAATGTGTTAGAAAATAAGGAAAGTTTAGCCAAAATCAATTGGGACCGTTCTAAACTTCTCAACGGGCTACTCGGAAACCGGACGGTCTCAACAAGTCATCGGACCAACTCAAAACTCATCACAATCAATCCAAGCCTATAAAGTATAATTTTACACATCTTATACATGTTTACAAGCCAAAATATTCTGTCCGGGTGCCTTCGGAATGCTGCCACGACCTCCAAAAATTTCAGCACTACAAGCTACCTCTCCTCGGCTCCTATACATACCCGTACCACTCCTAACTCCAACTCCCTTAACTACCAGCCCTTGGACTCAATTTAATTCACGTCTTACTCATCTTAGGGTCTTCTAAAGGCTGCCTACAGTTACTGGCAGAACTACTCAACAAGTCATCGGACCAACTCAAAACTCATCACAATCAATCCAAGCCTATAAAGTATAATTTTACACATCTTATACATGTTTACAAGCCAAAATATTCTGTCCGGGTGCCTTCGGAATGCTGCCACGACCTCCAAAAATTTCAGCACTACAAGCTACCTCTCCTCGGCTCCTATACATACCCGTACCACTCCTAACTCCAACTCCCTTAACTACCAGCCCTTGGACTCAATTTAATTCACGTCTTACTCATCTTAGGGTCTTCTAAAGGCTGCCTACAGTTACTGGCAGAACTACCCACGAACTCAATTACCATATCACAACAGATTCCCGATAGTGTGTGTGAGACATGAAAAGTTAATTAAGATTAATTGTTGGATTAATCGGATTTTAGAGATTTCTGGTGGTTCAGATCTCTGTTTGTAAGGTTGGTTGGTATTTTTGGGTCATATTTCACATTTAAAGCAATTCTGGAAGTTTTCGTATTTTTGGTATTTTGTGGTGAAAGCTGGTTTTGTTGTGGAAGCTGGTCGGTGGTGAAATCCAGTCGCAACGTTTAAGTGGTAGCGTGAGATTCCGATAAGCCGTCGTTTTTATGAAATATGGATGCATTGTGTTTTTGTGAAGTCTGGTAGCGTGTTTGTATCCAGCCGCTGCTTTATTTTGTTTGTTGAGGGCAAAATGATAGCGTTTTGATAAGTTGGATACGACACCGTTTGGATTAGTTGCTGCGACGCCGTTTTGGATATTGCGATTGGTACCAGCTGAGAGCAAACGTCAACGATGGTCAACTCTACTGTAGCTTGCGTCTGGTTGTTTTGCGCGAGAGCTAGCTGTTAGAGTAGATGCCCAACTAGCCAACTTGTGGCGTGTGGGTTTATAGACTCTTGTATGAAACAATCTTTATATATATGATATTCGCATTATTTTAATATGGCGTTCTTTACTTTCATTATGTGTGTAATGATTTACAATTGCGTTGAGTAAAGACCTAGAATACACCTAAGTGTATGTTAGATGTGATAGTGGGTATGACGGCTATCATGAAACACATCTAATAGTCGCTGTGTATTCTGAACATGTTCCTAGTCGATTGGGCCGTCAAAATGAGGATAAGGCCGCTCGAGTTCGAGACTAGTATCTGCGATGCGAAGTACCATGTTTCATTGATAGGGAACATTGTGATGTTCTGAGCATGCAGATAGATAGTGACCTGGTGATCTATCGAACTACCCTCCTTCGGGACTTTCCAAGTGGTTTCCATTTATCGAGTGGATAAGTCCGAGGTCTTGGTTGTAATGATTAGTCCTCACGACTCGAAACGTCATTGAGACTCTACATGATAGGCGTCTCACTTTGACCCGTTTGCCGACTCACTTGGGGTCATAAGGCGTCGGGATTGGGTGAGACCCCGATGCATGTAGGAGTCGATGCATCGTTGTTGAGGATTCACCGCTCGCAGACATGCGTGGATATCCTATGCTATCTGAGGAGATAATAGTGTATAAATCTCTGGCCAGAGTACTAGAAG
>KV013063.1:3201-15605 GCA_001598015.1 Dorcoceras hygrometricum
GCGAGAAATCACGCAAAACGACGACGCATCTACTAATTCAAACGACGTCGCTTCTCAACGCTCTAACATACGCGCGCCTGCTGATCAGCAGCACACAAGACAACGCAAACACTATCAGCAGCAAGTATTACGTCACGCCTACGACATCATATCTGCTGATTCCATTAGCCATCTGCTGAATTAATAGTCAACACTCCAAAATGTTGACTAACACGCGTCACTTCCTCGTTCAATCTCGCGCTAAACACAAAATCTACCAGCAGCAACTTCAACTCGAACTAAAACCAGCAGACCTTCATACGTCACGCTGACGACATCGCTGCTGTTACAAAAATTCACCAGCAGGAGCTACAGTAACTTTGACCAGCGTTGACTTCACCAAAAATCGATATTTCTCATTCTTAAACTAACGATACAGCTTTCGAATTCAGCAGAAACTTCAATCCTTTCGCAAATTCCTCAAAACACACGTGATTAATCCCAAATCCCATCAATTAATCACAAATCTAACTTCTCAATCCTCACACTCTTGCTCAGAAAGGCTGCAGAGCGCTGCTGGCGAGGCGCTTCGAGTACCTTGTTGGAGACCGGTGTTGGGATCTCTTGGGACAGTTTTTGCGTGACCTTCCGGCAGGAGTATGTACCCGAGTCTTATGTGAACGCCCATGAGCGGGAGTTCGATCATCTGGAGCAGGGTTCGATGACTGTTCGGGAGTTTTCTAGGAAGTTTTATTCTCTGTTGGCGTACGTTCCCCATGTTTCTGGCGGGGAGAGGGCCAAGCTGACTAGATTCCTTGAGGGCTTGAACGAAGATTTGTATCAGATGGTGCTTACCAGCAAACCCAAGAGCTATGCTGAAGCAGTTGACACTTCTATTGATATCGAGGAGGGTTTGCAGAGTCGTCGTGCTCACAGACAGCAGGTAGCGCAGGGTGGTCGTCCTGCTATACAGATAGCGCAGTCTTCAAAGTCCTCCCAGTCAGCCCATCAGCCCCAGCAGCAGCAGCAGCAGGTGTGTCAGCAGTTTGGTCGTCAGAGGTTTCGACCCCGAGGTCAGCAGTTCAAGAAGAAGTCGGGTTTTGGCTCTTCTGGTTCAAGAAGCTCGAGTAGAAACGGTTCTCGAGCATAGTTTTGTGGATTTTGCGGTGGAAAGCATCCGTCTATGCAGTGTGTTGGTGTGCAGGGTTCCTGCAACCTTTGTGGTCAGTACGGGCATTTTTCTAGAGTGTGTCCGTCAGCTGGATCACAGCAGACCGCAGCCCAGCCTTAGGGTCGAGGAGGTCAGTCTAGGGGTCGTTCCCCTCAGTTTCAGCAGCCCCGATTAGGTGAGACTCGGTTTAGGCCGTTTCAGCAGCCTGGTCCATCGCGGTTCGGACAGTCGTCTCAGCCTTTCTTCTCTGGACCCCAGCATGCTCAGGTTAACGCCATCATGAGAGAGCAGGCCGAAGAGACACCGAGTCGGGTGATCGCAGGTACTTGCCTTGTTTTTTATTTTCCTACGCGTGTGTTGTTTGACACCGGTGCATCGCATTCGTTTATTTCTGATTCGTTTGTTGTTGAGCATGGTCTGTGTACCATCCCTTTGCGCGATGCTGTTTCTGTTTCTACCCTGGTGGTTTGAGCATGTTCTCCTAGGAGGTTTTGTTAGATGGTGTGTTGCGTTTTGGTGAGCATGTGCTGGTGGCGAGTTTGATCCGTTTGTTGTTGTGGGATTTTGATTGCATAGTTGGGATGGATGTGCTGTCCAACTATAGGGCCTCCGTGGACTGTTTCCATGGGATTGTGCGCTTTAGGCCTTTGTCTGGCAAGAAGTGGGACTTCTACGACCAGGATTCTAGATCGAAGATTCCCTTAGTCTCAGCGATGGAGATGTTTAGCTTGTTGTCTATGGGGAATGTTGGCTTTATGATCTACGCTTTGGATGCGTCTTCTTCTTCCCGTGTGCAACTTAGTGATGTTCCCGTGGTGCGACATTTCCCGGATGTGTTTCCGGAGGATATTCCTGGTTTTCCTCCAAGGCGGGAGATTGACTTCAGCATTGAGCTAGTTCCTGGCACAACTCCGATTTCACGTGCCCCTTATCGTCTAGCGCCTGCGGAGTTGAGAGAACTCAAGGTACAGTTAGATGATTTGCTGGAGAAATGTTTTATCCGACCTAGTATGTCACCGTGGGGAGCGCCCATTCTATTTGTGAAGAAGAAGGATTGCTCAATGCGGATGTGCATTGATTTTCGCCAGCTGAACAAGGCCACTGTCAAGAACAAGTACCCGTTGCCGAGAATCGATGATATGTTTGATCAGTTGCAAGGTTCTGCGGTGTACTCGAAGATTGATCTTCGTTCAGGGTACCATCAGTTGAGAGTGAGAGAACAAGATGTCGCGAAGACTGCTTTTCGTACGAGGTACGGGCATTATGAGTTTTTGGTTGTGCCATTTGGATTGACGAATGCCCCAGAAGTTTTCATGGATTTGATGAACCGAGTTTTCCGCGAGTTTATTGATCAGTATGTGATCGTGTTCATCGACGACATCTTAGTCTATTCGAAGACTCCTTTGGAGCACAAGGAGCATTTGCGTATTGCCCTTCAGACGCTGAGATACCAGCAGTTGTATGTAAAGTTTTCCAAGTGCGAGTTCTGTTTGGATCGCGTCGTATTCTTGGGACATGTGATTTCAGCCGAGGGGATTTCTGTGGATCCCAGTAAGGTTGATGCCGTTCTGAACTGGGAAGGTCCCAGGAATGTTTCCGTGATTCGTAGTTTCTTGGGTCTGGCTAGCTATTATCGTCGCTTCATTGAGGGATTATCTAGTATAGCAAAGCCGATGACTCAATTGAGACAGAAGGACAAGAGTTTTGTTTGGACTGAGCAGTGCGAGAATGCCTTTCAACTGCTTAAAGAGAAACTTACTACTGCGCCTGTGTTGGCTCTGTCGTCCGGAACAGGTGGGTTCGTTGTTTGTTCTGACGCTTCGCTTAATGGTTGGGCAGTGTTTTGATGCAAAATGGTCGAGTCATTGCATATGGCTCGCGGCAGTTGAAACCGCACGAGACTCGTTATCCGGTCCATGATTTGGAGTTAGCAGCGGTGGTCTTTGCGTTGAAGATCTGGCGTCACTACTTGTATGGCGAGCAGTTTGTGGTGTACTCCGACCACAAAAGTTTGCAGTATTTGTTTTCGCAGCCCGATTTGAACATGAGACAACTTCGTTGGATGGAGCTGCTAAAGGACTTTGATTGTGAGATCAAGTACCAGCCAGGGAAATCGAACGTAGTGGCCGATGCTTTGAGCAGGAAGGCTAGTGAGATGCTTGCGTCGTTGTACATCTCTAAGGATCAAGAGCATCTTAACACTACTGGTTGGAGATTCTACCTGGCCGAGGATTGTGTTGTGGTTTCATCGTTCCAAGTGGAGCCACAGATTGTTTTGAGTATTCGAGCAGCTCAGAGGACTGATCCGTCCATCCACGAGTTGAAGTTGAAGGTCAGGGCTGGCGAGCTCGAGGATTATTCTGTCTCTTCCAATGGTTGTTTGCGTTTCCGGGGCAGGCTGGTTGTGCCCAATTTGATTGATTTGAAGGAGGAGATCCTTCGTGAAGCACACTGTAGCAGACATAATGTTCATCCTGGTGCACGGAAGATGTACCATGCTTTGAAGCCACACTTTTGGTGGGCTGGCCTAAAGAGCAATGTTGCTGGTTTTGTCGCTCGTTGTTTGAACTGTCAAATGGTGAAGGCCGAAAGGATGAGACCTGGTGGTCTGTTGCAGAGTTTGGAAGTTCCCCAATGGTATTGGGAGCACATACCAATGGATTTCGTGATGCATCTGCCTCGTACCAGCAGAGGATGCGATGCTATTTGGGTGGTTATAGACCGACTGTCGAAGTCTGCACATTTTATTCCCTATGGGATGACCTTCTCGTTGAAGAAGATGGCAAAGCTTTACGTTGATTTTGTTGTTAGACTGCATGGTGTGCCCGTTTCGATCGTTTCTGACAGAGATCCGAGGTTTACTTCCAGGTTTTGGAAAGGTTTACAAACAGCTTTGGGTACCAAATTGGCTATGAGCATCGTGTATCATCCCCAGACAGATGGCCAATCTGAGCGCACTATCCAGACATTGGAGGATATGTTGCGAGCTGTTGTGTTGGATTTCTGGGGTAGCTGGCAAGACGCATTGTCTTTAGTGGAATTTCCTACAATAACAGCTACCAAGTGACGATTGGTATGGCGCCGTTTGAGGCTTTGTATGGCAGGTGTGAGACCTGGATTTGTATTAAGATTTATTTGTTGATTGTATTGGTTTTTGGGAGTTTTCTGCTGGTCAAATCTTTGTTTGAGAGTTTGGTTGTCATTTTCGGGTTTGAAATAGCATTTGGAGCAATTCTGGAAGTTTTCGTGTTTTTGAGATTTTTGAGTATCAGCTGGTTTTTATGGTGAGAGCTGGTCGTTGATGAATCCAGCAGAAGCGTGTTTTAGCGCGAGATTCCTGAAACGCCGTCGTTTGCGTGATGTCTGGTTGCGCGTGTTGTGATCAGCAGGTGCTTTAGTGTTTTCGTGTATTGAGGGCAAAACGACTGCGTTTAGTTTAGTTGGCGCGAAGTCGTTTGGATGTTGCGTCTGGTACCAGCTGGTGGAATTGCGTTCGTGTGTCTGCTGGTTGTTCAGCAGAAGAAGATGTCAACGCGGGTCAACATTCCTGTAGCTCGATGAGGGAACGTCGTCGTTTCGTGTTGCGACTGGAAGTCCAGCTACGAGTGATTTTCGCTAATGTAGCGTGCTGCTGGTATTTCACGAGAGCTAGCGACTGGATGACTTCAGTGGAGCGACGTCGTTTGAGTTAGTTGCAACGCTGCGTTTTGAGGTTGCGACTGGAACCAGCAGAGAGAAGCGTTGCATTGTTTTGTTCTTGCGACTGGATACCCAGCTGCTGGTATAGTATCCTATGCGACGTCGTTTGAGTAAGTTGATGCGACACTGTTTTGAGAACCAGCCGTTAGTTTGCTTTGCGATTTGTTGTAGCGTTGTTGGAGAAATCAGCAGTTGGTTCTTGCGTCTGCTGGTTAGTTGGTACCTGCTGGTTTGGGAAATTAATTGTGTCTACTGGTTTTGTCGGTGGACAATTGATTGTGTTGATTTCAGTCGTTGCAAGTGCTATTTATAGGAAGGCTTGGTCTTCGAATTGTGATATCAATTCCATACTTAGCAAATATTTCCGTCGTTTGTGTTCTTCGTTTCGAACCCTAGAGCACTGTTCATTCGTGAGCTTTTCCGGCGATTTCCCGGTGTTTCCGGTGGTTTTTTGCTCGTTTGAGGTAGCGTTGGACTCCTCTCGAGAAGCTCTATCACTCTTCACCAGTTTTAGAAGCTGTAATTGGCTAGTTGAGGAACACGAAGTTGCTGCCGTTCGAGTGTTGCGTCGACCGGGTAGAACTACGTTCTGGTTTTTGGTGAGACCTTGTTCCTAGCCATAGTTTTAAGTTTCTCGTTTAACTGTTGAGGTATATTGGGCAGCTGGTTGAGTGTGAATCCCGGCCGTGAGCTTGTTTAGCATCCCGTAAGATTTATGTTGTGTATGCCGTGTGTTTATCAGGCTTTTACCAGAGTCTTCGGGATTTCCTTGTGGTAACCAGCGTGTGCTAATTATAGCCCAGAAGTATAAGGTACGGATTTGAGCTTGATTTAGCTTGGGATTGGCGTGAGATATTATGCGTGGCTGCTGGGATGTTTCGGTGAACTTATCTGTGTATTGCTTGCTGAGCATTGGTGTTTATGCTAGCTGTTTCATGTGAATTGCATACACGCATTCGTTCACGCATATTTCAGATCCCTTATGTATCGTATTTTGCAGCCTTTTATCTTGTATTGCTGTTGTTGATTCTTACCAGGATGCGAGGGCGAGCGGCGATACCGCACTCTCATCTCCCTGCTGGGATCGTTAGCCACCATGAGCCGAGTGGTTAACTACCACAGTTCATGGGCGAGGCAACAGCAGGTTGGATTGTTTGATGCATCTGGTAATTTGGGTGTAGTGTCATGGCGAGTGGCTCATTACCACATTGTGAACACACCCCGTGGCCACTGTATGTTGTTGATGATTCTTGTAGCTATGTTTGACTTCCTTAGCTCCCTCGAGGGTCGAGCTTTCCGTTGTTATCCGGCGTCTCATGCATAGCATCTGCATTTTATCTTATGCATTCTTTTAGCTTTATCTGTTGCTCTCCGTACTGGGGTTTGACCCCATGTCCCTCTAGGGCTTGGTTTGTTTCTTTGTTATGTTGTTTTCAGGAAACCCAGGTTCTACAGCTGGTCGTGGTTTTAACCCAGCTGGTGGTGCCCCAGGAGGTGACTAGCGTATCCCAGTTGCATATAGCATACTTATATATATGTATAAGTTAGCCAGGGGGATGCCCTGTGCTTTGTCGTTGTACCCGTAGGGGAGTCTGATACATGTTATGATTTATGTATGCTTTAATTGTTGGTTGTTTTATGAATTGGGAAACTTATTTTAAGTATCGTTGTATTTTAAATTATATGTTTAAAACAGTCGGGCCTAAAAGCGAAAATTTTACCCACTTTTTGATAGCTTCCGCATGTGTTGTCTGTTTAGAGCATGAGGCCTGACATTTTTGGTATCAGAGATTAAACTGGGATAAGCTCAATTCCTTTGATCACACTTGAGTCTAGGCACAGTGTTGTGTGTTGCATGTGCTTGACTTATGTGACTACATGCTGCATATTTTGTGTTATATGCTTTCTATGCTGTATCTGTTCTGTTTTTCCTTATCCTGTTGAGTGTTTTAGATGCCGCCTAGACGTCGTGGTAGAGGTAGGGGCAGTTCCAGGAATCAGGAGGACAGAACGAGGATCAGTATAGTGCTACTAGTCGTACTCTTGAGAGTAGTGGAGAAGAGGAGGCTGAGGCTCCGCCGGCTCCGGTAGAGAGAATGGATGTGGTTATAGCTCGGTTTCAGAGGATGAATCCTCCTGTCTTCAATGGCGATGAGTCGAGTGAGGATGCTGATTCGTGGCTCCATAATGTCATACATCTTTTTGATCGGGCTCAGTATGACGATGATCTCCGGTTGAGGTTGGTGACCTTGTTGTTGAGGAAGGCCGCAGAGCGTTGGTGGCGAGGTGCGTCTAGTACCTTACTGGAGACTGGTGTTGGTATCACTTGGGACAGTTTCTACCAGGTCTTCAGGCAGGAGTATGTCCCCGATTCGTATGTGGCTGCCCGTGAGCGGGAGTTTGAGTTTTTGGAGCAGGGTTCGTTGACTGTGCGCGAGTATGCTCGTAAGTTTTCTGCATTGTTGGCTTATGTTCCGCATGTTGCTTGCCGGGAGAGGGCCAAGAGTACCAGGTTTGTGGAGGGCTTGAATGGAGAACAGTACCAGAGCGTTTTGACAAGCAAGCCCAAGTCGTATGCTGAGGCCGTGGATACTGCTATCCACATTGAGGAGGGCATGAGGAGCCGTAGTGCATGCAGAGCGCAGGTAGCGCAGGAGGTGCCGGGTGGTAGACCCGTTGGTCAGGGAGCTCAGTCGTCTCAGAGTTCTCAGTCCGTGCATTTTCCTCAGCAGCAGCAGTAGGTAGCTCAGCAGTCCGGCCGCCAGAGGTTTCGACCCCGCGGTCAGCAATTCAAGAAGAAGTCTGGTTCAGGGTCTTTTGGTTCAGGCATCTCGAGTATCAGCGGCTCTCGGGTGGAGTTTTGTGGCTTTTGCGGTGGAAAGCATCCTTCCAAGCAGTGTGTAGGTGTGCAGGGCTCCTGCAACCTTTGTGGTCAGTACGGGCATTTTGCGAGAGTGTGTCCATCAGCTGGATCACAGCAGGCCGCGGCCCAGCCTCAGGGTCGTGGGGGTCAGTCTAGGGGCCGTTCGCAGCAGTTTCAGCAGCCCCGTTTTTGTGAGACTTCGTTTAGTCCGTTTCAGCAGCCTGGCCCTTCGCGTTTTGGGCAGTCGTCTCAGCCTTTCTTTCCAGGACCCCAGCATGCTCAGGTTAACGCCTTCACGAGGGAGCAGGCCGAGGAGACACCGAGCCAGGTGATTGGAGGTACATGTTTTGTTTTTGACTTTCCTGCTCATGTGTTGTTTGACACCGGTGCATCGCATTCGTTTATTTCTGATTCGTTTGTTGTTGAGCATGGTTTGTGTACCGTCCCTTTGCGCGATGCTGTTTCTGTTTCTACCCCCGGTGGTGTGAGCCTGTTCTCGCAAGAGATTTTGTTGAATGGTGTGTTGCGGTTTGGTGAGCATGCCTTGTTAGCGAATTTGATCCGTTTGATGCTTTGGGATTTCGATTGTATAGTTGGGATGGATGTGCTGTCCAACTATAGGGCCTCCGTGGATTGCTTCCATGGGATTGTGCGCTTTAGGCCTTTGTCTGGCGAGAAGTGGGACTTCTATGGCCAGGACTCGAGATCGAAGATTCCGTTGGTCTCCGCGATGGAGATGTTTAGCTTGTTGTCTTTGGTAAATGCTGGCTTTATGATTTACGCTTTGGATGCGTCTTCTTCTTCTAGTGTTCAGCTTAGTGACGTTCCCGTGGTGTGACACTTCCCCGACGTGTTTCCGGAGGAGATTCCTGGTTTTCCTCCGCGGCGGGAGATCGACTTCAACATAGAGTTGGTGCCTGGCACAGCTCCGATTTCTCGTGCCCCGTATCGTCTAGCGCCTGCGGATTTGAGAGAACTCAAGGTAAAGTTAGATGATTTGCTGGAGAAGGGTTTCATTCGCCCTAGTATGTCACCGTGGGGAGCGCCCATTTTGTTTGTGAAGAAGAAGGATGGCTCAATGCGGATGTGCATTGATTTTCGTTAGTTGAATAAAGCCACTGTCAAGAATAAGTACCCGTTGCCGAGAATTGATGATCTGTTTGATCAGTTGCAGGGTTCTGCGGTGTATTCTAAGATTGATCTTCATTCCGGGTACCATCAGCTCAGAGTGAGGGAACAAGATGTCGCGAAGACTGCGTTTCGTACGAGGTACGGACATTTTGAGTTTTTGGTGATGCCGTTTGGGTTGACAAACGCGCCTGCAGTCTTCATGGATCTGATGAACCGGGTTTTTAAAGAGTTCATAGATCAGTTTGTGATTGTTTTTATAGACGACATCTTGGTTTACTCGAAGACTCCGAGGCAGCACAAGGAGCACATGGAAATGTTTCTTCAGAGGTTGAGAGAGCAGCAGTTGTATGCGAAGTTTTCCAAGTGCGAGTTTTGGTTGGATCGCGTTGTATTTCTGGGCCATGTCATTTCAGCGGATGGAATTTCTGTGGATCCCAGTAAAGTGGATGCCGTGTTGAACTGGGAGCGACAGAGAAATGTGTCTGAGATTCGCAGTTTCTTAGGTCTGGCTGGCTATTATCGTCGTTTCATTGAAGGATTTTCTTCTATAGCAAAGCCGATGACCCAATTGACCCAGAAGGATAAACGGTTTGTTTGGACTGAGCAGTGTGAGAATGCTTTCCAACTGCTTAAGGAGAAGTCAACTACTGCGCCTGTGTTGGCTTTGCCGTCCGGATCAGGTGGTTTTGTTGTTTGTTCTGACGCTTCGCTAATTGGATTGGGTTGTGTGTTGATGCAGAATGGTAGAGTCATTGCGTATGCCTCACGGCAGTTGAAACCGCACGAGACTCGTTACCCAGTTCATGATTTGGAGATAGCAGCGGTGGTCTTTGCGTTAAAGATCTGGCGTCAATACCTGTATGGCGAGCAGTTTGTGGTATACTCCTACCACAAGAGTTTACAGTATCTGTTTTCGCAGCCTGACTTGAACATGAGACAGCGTCGGTGGATGGAGCTGCTTAAGGATTTCGACTGTGATATTAAATACCATCCTGGAAAGTCGAACGTAGTGGCTGATGCTTTGAGCAGGAAGGCTAGTGAGATGCTTGCGTCGTTTTACATCTCTAAGGATCAAGAGCATCTTAACACTACGGGTTGGAGATTTTACCCGGCTGAGGATTGTGTGATGGTTTCTTCGTTCCAAGTGGAACCGCAGGTTGTTTCCAACATTCGAGCAGCTCAGAGGACCGATCCGTCAATCCAAGAGTTGAAGATTAAAGTCAGGGCTGGCGAACTAGAGGACTATTCTGTCTCGTCCGACTGTTGTTTGCGTTTCCGGGGCAGGTTGGTTGTGCCCAATTTGATTGATTTGAAGGAGGAGATCCTTCGAGAAGCGCACTGCAGCAGACATAGTGTTCATCCTGGTGCACGAAAGATGTACCATGCTTTGAAGCCGAACTTTTGGTGGGCTGGCCTGAAGAGCAATGTTGCTGGCTTTGTCGCTCGTTGTTTGAACTGCCAGATGGTTAAGGCCGAAAGGATGAGACCTGGTGGTCTGTTGCAGAGTTTAGAGGTGCCCCAATGGAATTGGGAGCACATTGCGATGGATTTCGTGACGCATTTGCCTCGTTCCAGCCGAGTATGCGATGCTGTTTGGGTAGTTGTAGACCGTTTGTCTAAGTCTGCACACTTTATTCCCTATGGGATGACCTTCTCGTTGAAGAAGATGGCGAAGCTGTACGTTGATTTTGTTGTTAGATTGCACGGTGTGCCTGTTTCAATCGTGTCTGACCGAGATCCGATGTTTACTTCCAGGTTTTGGAAGAGTTTGCAGACAGCTTTGGGCACTAGATTGGCTATGAGTACCGCGTATCATCCCCAGACAGATGGCCAATCTGAGCGAACTATCCAGATGTTAGAGGATATGTTGCGTGCTGTTGTGTTGGATTTCGGAGGTAGTTGGCAAGACGCGTTGTCTTTGGTTGAGTTTTCGTATAATAATAGCTACCAAGTGACGATTGGCATGGCGCCTTTCGAGGCTTTGTATGGCAGGAAGTGAAGATCTCCAGTGTGTTCGGAAGAAGTGGGGGAGAAGCAGCTATCTGCCCCTGACTTTGTGCAGCAAATGATAGATCACGTGGATCTTATTAGACAGCGGATGAAAGCTGCCCAGGATCGCCAAGCCAGTTATGCGAATAAGAGGCGTCGACCTCTTGAGTTTCAGGTTGGTGATCGTGTATTTCTCAAGGTTTCTCCGTTTCGTAGTGTGATGCGCTTTGGACGCAAGGAAAAGTTAGCCCCTAGTTACGTTGGTCCGTATGAGATTGTCGAGAGGATTGGCCCTTTAGCGTATCGTCTGTTGTTGCCGTCCGAGTTATCTTCTCTGCATGACGTCTTTCACGTTTCCATGTTGAGGAAATATGAGCCAGATCCGTCTCATGTACTTGGAACTGACGAGGTAGAGCTAGATCAGTCGTTGAGCTATCAGGAATACTCTTTGCAGATCCTTGGCAGAAAAGAGAAATAGTTGAGGAATAAGACCATTCTGTTAGTAATGGTGCATTGGAGCAAACATGGTAGGGAAGAAGCTACTTGGGAGCTGGAAGAAAATATGCAGCGCGAGTGGCCGCATCTGTTTGAGTAGCTGTTGGGCTATATTTTCCAGTAGCTTGTAGTTTTGCTGTTTTTCTTCCATAGTTGTTATTTGTTTGCTCAGTTATCTTGAACTCTTGGCCTTGTGTTGGGCGAGTTGTGTTTGTAGCTTGCCGTTGTGTTGTTTTCCAGGGTTGTTGTGATTTCGAGGACGAAATCCTTTTTAGTGGGGGAGAAATGTGAGACCTGGATTTGTATTAAGATTTTTTGTTGATTGTATTGGTTTTTGGGAGTTTTCTGCTGGTCAAATCTTTGTTTGAGAGTTTGGTTGGCATTTTCGGGTTTGAAATAGCATTTGGAGCAATTCTGGAAGTTTTCGTGTTTTTGAGATTTTTGAGTATCAGCTGGTTTTTATGGTGAGAGCTGGTCGTTGATGAATCCAGCAGAAGCGTGTTTTAGCGCTAGATTCCTGAAACGCCGTCGTTTGCGTGAAGTCTGGTTGCGCGTGTTTTGATCAGCAGGTGCTTTAGTGTTTTCGTGTATTGAGGGCAAAACGACTGCGTTTAGTTTAGTTGGCGCGACGTCGTTTGGATGTTGCGTCTGGTACCAGCTGGTGGAATTGCGTGCGTGTGTCTGCTGGTTGTTCAGCAGAAGCAGATGTCAACGCGGGTCAACATTCCTGTAGCTCGAAGAGGGAACGTCGTCGTTTCATTGTTGCGACTGGAAGTCCAGCTGCGAGTGATTTTTGCTACTGTAGCGTGCTGCTGGTATTTCACGAGAGCTAGCGACTGGATGACGTCAGTGGAGAGACGTCGTTTGAGTTAGTTGCAACGCTGCGTTTTGAGGTTACGACTGGAACCAGCAGAGAGAAGCGTTGCATTGTTTTGTTCTTGCGACTGGATACCCAGCTGCTGGTATAGTATCCTATGCGACGTCGTTTGAGTAAGTTGGTGCGACGCCGTTTTGAGAACCAGCCGTTGTTTGCTTTGCGATTTGTTGTAGCGTTGTTGGAGAAATCAACAGTTGGTT
>KV013063.1:61859-77413 GCA_001598015.1 Dorcoceras hygrometricum
GAAGGCAAAACGCTGTCGTTCCAACTTATTCGAACGACATCGTTTTGCTATCGCCAAAATACCAACTGCTGGTTGCACTGTAGCTCTCTGCTGATAGATCTTCCTGTACGACGTCGCTTCTCGTCTTGCGCTTCTCTTTACAACTGCTGATAGCTTTAGCTCAACTGCTGATCACTGAAACTTCCTGCTGAATGATGACGTCACTGCTGATGTCATCTACGCTTAGCGCTCCAGCTGATCTTTATCGTTACAGCTCCATCTTGCGACTCTTCTTAGCTTCTGTTCCAGCTGGTGCTTTCGCACCAGCTGATCTTTCTTCATCTGCTGAACATGATGTCGTCACCGATTACATCTTCATCGATGGCCCACTTAGATGTTCCAGCTGGTTCCCTTTTGATGTACCAGCTGATCCATCTTCTTCTTCTAGCGCTTGCAGCTGGTTCTTATCGTACCAGCTGATTCACTATGCTCCAGCTGGTTCAACTTGGCCTCTGCCTGATTTCGTACACCTGACTTAACTTTGGACGTCTCCATTGCTAATCCAGCTGCCGATTACAATGATTAACCAAACCAACTGCTGAACTTATATTGTGAACCATCGGCTGGACAAACTTCTGCTACTGTTCATCTTCTTCTTCGATCTAAAATCTGTACACTGAGTGGAATTGTTAGAAACACAATAACAGATTTTGTGTAATTCAAAACTTAATCAGGATCTGTCAAAACATATCCATCAACGGCTCTCGATCATCCCAAACATTCAATCAATCTAATTAATATGCATAAAATAAATAATCAAATTATTTAGCACAAAATCATATTTTAATCATAAAATCGTATTTTATAATAAAATCGCATTTTGTCGATAAAATCATATTTTAATCAACAAAATCATATTTTAATTATAAAATCAAATTTCATAACTAAAATCATATTTTGCAATTTTAATTGCATCATATTGGGCTTAAAACGATTTTAGGCCCAAAATCTCAAAAATTTCAAAATCGACCAAATTCGTCCCGATATCGAATATCGGCCCAAAAACTTCATGGGCTGCCCGGGACAGGCCCGAACATAACCTAGAAGAAAAATAGTCGTCGCATCGCTGTCGGAGATTCGTCGGACGGTGGCCGCCGCCACCAAATCGCGCGCGGCCTTGATGCACGGAGCACGGCGCGCATTGCGCCTGGCTGTGGCGCAACGATTGCGCAACACCAGCAGCCACCGTGCGCCTCCATCATGCATGACAGCAGTTTTTGGCCAATCTCCAGGTCGCGCAACCTGTGCGCGAAATCAGCAACATTGGCTGGCCACCATGCGCGGCGGCGCCTTGGCCGTTCTTCCAAAATTTTTTTTGTTTTGATCTGAAAATTTTGAGATTCGATACAATTATGGCACAAATGTATTGAAGGATCCGAGCCTGTGCTCTGATACCACTGTTAGAACACGGTGGCGGATCCGGATCCCACTTCCCGGGGGCGCAGCGGAAAACAAAATTTGGCTCGAAAAGTGTTCAATACATCAAAATAAATCTACAAAAATACATAGGGTGTTCATAGTGCTACCTTGCTGGCGTCTAGGCGCCTGGCTCCAACCAGATTTACAAGAAAACTGGCTCTTCACGGTATGCGGCGGTAGATCCTCCAATCAGGTCCACGACCGGATTCAATCTTCCTCCGTCAATCTGCACTAGAAGACTTGACGGATTCAGCACGGACGGAAACTCCTCGCCAAGCTGATCGGAACAAGTCCGATCAACGTATGCGGCGGCGGGGCGGCGGCACTCGGGCGGCGGCGCGGCCGAGAGAGGGGGCGAGAGGAGAGGGGCGGCCGAATGGTCTAGGGTTAGGTTATGAGTTGTGTGTAATGTTACAAGTGATTAAGCCCTAATACAATATTAACATATAATATGTATACATGGGCTTGAACCGGCCCATTGGACTTGGGTCAGGCCCAAGTCCATATATGAACATTCGGTTCATTTAAATCACCACGGTTTCATCATAACTCCGATCGACGATCAGATCGGACCGATCGAATCAGTTTCTAAAACTGAATGTTATGACGTGAAAAAAAATTTTCAGATACCTAGTCCAAAATGACAGTTTTGCTCCTCAACAGCGGGAAATCGCAATTTGACCCCTGTTGACTTTTAGGAAGTCGCACTCCCTAAAATCCTCTTCGTATGCTCAACACATTGAGCTCAGTTTCCGTGAGCGATTCATGAATCCAGTACTTGTGTGACTCTCAATGGTTCAGGGATACAGCTAGCCGTGGGCCCACAACCATTGTGGCTCCGAAATCACAATTTCGGACTTGCCCAACGGATCATAGTAAAGCACCTAGCAACATCGCGTCATGATCCCCTATGTATCACTGATAGTTACTACAAGAACCAGTTGGTCGTGGTTAGCGTACAGTACGGTCCTTTCAACACATATATCCCGATCAGATCAACGACCATTGGTAAATCGATAGTCTCTAAAACTCTGATAGCTATGCATACATCTTGGAGATCGAATAGTGACATCACGAGTGTAACTAGGTAAACCCATTTACCTAAAACACTTCTAGTACTCTGGCCAGAGATTTATACACTATTATCCCCTCAGATAGCATAGGATATCCACGCATGTCTGCAAGCGGTGAATCCTCGACAACGATACATCGACTCCTACATGCATCGGGATCTCACCCAATCCCAACGCCTTATGAACCCAAGTGAGTCGGAAAACAGGTCAAAGTGAGACGCCTATCATGTAGAGTCTCAATGACGTAGTCGTGAGGACTAATCAGTACAATCAAGACCTCGGACTTATCCACTCGACAAATGGTAACCACTTGGAAAGTCCAAACGAGGGTAGTTCGATAGATCACCAGGTCACTATCTATCTGCATGCTCAGAACATCACAATGTTCACATTGACTATTAGATGTGTTTCATGATAGTCGTCATACCCACTATCACATCTAACATACACTATGGTGCATTCTAGGTCTTTATCCAACACAATTGTTAACATTATATAACATAATGAAAATAAAGAATGTCATAAAGAATGCGAATATCATATATAAAGATCTTCATATACAAGAGTCTATAAAACCCACGAGCCACAAGTTGGCTAGTTGGGCATCTACTCTAACAGTTGCGATGCATGTAGGAGTCGATGCTTCATTGTCGAGGATTCACAGCTCACCCATGTGCGTGGATATCCTATGCTATCTGAGGAAAAAAATAGTGTGACAAATATCAAGCAAGTGTACTAGATGTGTTTTAGGTAAATGGATTTACCTAGTAGCACATTGTGATGTCACTATTTGATCTTCAAGATGTATGTGTGGCTATCATATCTCTATCGACTCTCGATTAAACAATGGTCGTTGATTTGGTCGGGATATTTGAGCTGAAAGGACCATACTAACCATGACCAACTGGTTATTGCAGGAACTATCAGTGATACCTGTATCATGGGGAGACGTTGCTAGACGCCTTACCACTTTCCGATGGTTAAGTACAAAATTTTTTTTTCGGAGTCACAAGGAGTTATGAGCCCATATCTAGCTGTATCCCTGAACCATTGGGGGTCATAGAAGTACTGGTTTCTCAATTCACTTACGGAAATGGTACTCAAAGTCTTGAGTATAGTAGGAAGAAGAATGAAAGTAGGACTTCCTAAATTGGCTGGGGAAGTATGACTTTCCTTTTAGCAGATAAGGGTCTAACTGATATTTTGGATTAGGTGGTCAGAAAAATTATTTTCACATCATAACGTTCAGTTTTCTAAACTGTGCATATCGGTCCGATCTGATCGTCGATCAGGATTATGATGAAGCCACAACGATGGACTCCAAACCAATGTTCCATGGTCCTGGGCCCATTAACCTGGTTTAACTCATGAAAATATCTATAAATAAGGGCTTAAGGGGATCCATTCATTCGTATCAAGTTGTATTGACAACTCCCCACAGCTCCCCTCCCCCTCACTCTCGCCCTCCTCCTCCCGTCGCCACCGACGTTGTTGGAATTCGTTCGTCTCGGCGTGAAGGTTCCATTTGTGAAATATTCACTGGTTTTCTAGTTCAGACAAGGGAAGGAATTGAGATTCCGATCATGGACCGGATTGGGCGTTGATCAATCGGTCAACCATTGAATGGCCATTTCCCTTGTGGATTGGTCGGAGCCGGGCGCCAAGTCGCCAAAGGTAAATGTTCTAAACATATTTTATATTTTAGATGTTTTATTATTGATCGTTCCCAGGCACAATTTATTTTCAACTTCCATAGTGCCCCGGGAGTGGGATCCACAGACACTGCGCTAAAAAGCTGAAAACCCTAAATTATCAAGAAGAAACTAGATCGAACATCGTAAAACATTTTTAACAAACTTTTCTGAATCAAAACATCAACAAACAAATACTTTCTCAATAAATCTACATGAACTTAACTCTGCATTTGAAAACTTCAAAAACGTGTCTCAAACCTTTAAAACTCATACAATCATGCCAGAAGAATAAATATATTCTTTCAAAAGCGGCAAGAAACCGAGTTTACTTTCCTTTTATACTGAACACAGCTAACATAAATTTCCTCTAGCGTTGAATACTTACAAACGCGATCCAGAAATTACTTTGAAAGAGTTGAAGTTTTCGGTCGGTTTGTGGAGAGCTCTTCACGGATTTAAAATGAAAATTCTTTTGAAAGAGTGTGATTGTGGTGTGAAAAGTGATGATACGTAAGAAATTAGGAAGTATGAGCTCACCATTTTAAAAATATCTATAAAAGTACAGATTTGTACACAATCCATCATGAACCGAACCTGAATTAAAATATATTGAACCGTTGATAGTATTCGACCGACCAAATCCTATAAGCCGGTCCTGTTCTAAGCTGAAATTTAGTTCAGCCCAAAGTTGAATCGCTCAATAAAATAAGGGTACCGAAATGGTAATTTAATCCCTTCTAAATTTTTGATTTATCATTGTGGATTGGATTTCTGAGCGTTACAACACAACTCTTCACCTCCTGGGCCAACGGTCTGACGTCGTGGTAGCTTATTGTCTGGGTAAATTTTTGTTACATTAATTAGTTCCTTCTGGGAACAATATAGATAAAAGACAAGATGCCACAAAGAAAAAAGATACTTCAGGAGATGGGAGAGTATAGTAGCACCGAGAATTTATCTTGTGGACCCGAGAACCAAGGCCTTACAGCTGCTCAGATTCCATATGTTGGTCCCAAAATATAGGGGTACCAGATCGCAAAAGCGCTTTGATACCAATTGATAGGAAACCGGGTGTTCATAAGCTCTGCCACAACTCACGTAGGCTCTCACAGAGCCCAAACACCAAACCTGTATGTTACTTGCGTTTTAAAATTTTATTGAGAGTTGGAAAACCAGCACAAAACTGCGAACCAGATCAACATCAAGCTGGACCAACAGCTCTGTGAGCTGTTCCAGATTACCAGCGGATCTGCGAGCTGGTTTTACACAGACAATCTAATTCCTTAAATATTGAGCTGCAATAGCTCAGTGTTCTTCAATACTTGTGAACGGAGATACAGATTGAGTAATGAATTAAAATCATGTGGAAATAACTCAAACTGAACTCTTATTTGAAAGCCCATTTACGGTTTATGCGTAGTAAACACATATTCAATGCTTGAATGTAAATACAGTAAGCAGTAAAGAAATACACTATAATTTGTTTATGAAAGTTCGGAGCTAAACCTCCTACATCTCACCTTCTTCCGCAATCGTGAAGGATTCCACTAGAAGGCTTTGATTGCAGCGACCCACGCTACAACCCACTCCTACGACCAGTTTCAGCAAGAACTCCTAGCAACACCACTGCACACTAAGCCCATAAGCTATGTGTCTAAAATCACTTCTTTTATGCCTCAGTGAGAAAGGCTACAGACACTTCTTTAACATCTCAGTGCCAAAGACAACGTAGACTTGTTTAACGTCTCTATCCAAAGACTACAATGGAGAGTTTATATTTGATTCACTCAATAGTTGTTTCGTCAACTCTCGAATATATGAGTGAATCGTGTCTGAGATTATAGTGTACGCTCAATTACTCAAAGAGAATCTCACACATTGGTATGTGCTCCTATCTGAGCTGGTTTCACAGATGTCTTCCCAGAGCTTGTGTTGTCGACTTAATTGTTCTTTAAAGTCCATCAGTGCATTATCTCACACCTAAGTACTTAACCAGCTTGCACACCAGCTGCCACAGAGTGTGCAAACTTGCGACAAACAATTCTTTGTGTTGTGCATATCTTTGTTTTCTATTCTACACTTGCATAACACTCTCTCCGCAATTCATCATACTTTTATTCTGCTTGTGCTCTGTCTTTATATAGCCTCATTGTATATTTACCCGTTGGACACAAAGTAGTAGCCGTTTCAAACGTTTTCTGACATTTTTGTACTTTGCGTCCTTTGTCCATAAATGCGTCTACAGGCTTTTTGGATTTTAACACGTGAGAACTGTACTTTGAGAAGACAACACAGCAAATCGATTTGAACAATGAAAAGTAGTCTGCGTAATGTTGTGTGTTCAAATCGCTTTGCTTGTCGTTTTGTTCAACTTCGGCTCTTGAACTCAAACGACTTCTGCTCTTCTATGTTCCGTTGACTGAGCTGGTTTGACCTTAAACAACTTGGTTCTGTGTAGCATCTCGTAGAGATGATAGCATCTGCAGATATGCTATTCGAGCTGGTTTAGCCTTGACCAGCTTTGCTCCATTCCATTTGTATATTGTGTTAAGCTGGTCAGGGCTCTTTTCTTCACTGCTCTTGTTCATAGCTCTCTGCTCATCTGCTCTTGAGCTGCTCTTGTTCTGTTCTGTCTTGCTCATGAGCTGCTTCAAACCAGCTTGTTCATTACACCAAGCAGGTCTCTTCTCTGAGCTGGTTTCTCAGCTGGTTTCCTTTCCAGCTGGTTTCTTCTTATAGGAGTCTTCCTTTATATCTCCGCCTTCACGTCATCATAGGCGTCGACATTGTTCATGCTCACTGACTCCTGTCTCAGCAACTTCATCATCATCTTCCCCATAATCATCCAGCTTCTGGGATCCTTGATATGGTTTTCTCTTCCCTGATCTGATTTACCAGCTCGGCTCTATTCTTCTCGTCAAGAGCCATTGTGTACTTGCTTGTTCACTTGGTCCATTCAGACACCTCATCCAAACCATCGCAAGCACACCTTTCTTTCACTGGTTGAGCTGCAATCCAGCACCAGTGACTATATCCCATCTTCTTTGCGATATAATGATCAGTTCTAATTCAGTATTCCCAAGGACTGAGATCCTTATGATGAACTGATCATAGATTCTCTTAGGGATCTGACCTGCACTTGATCAATGCGCTTGTCTATTCAACGACACTTGAACACTACACTTGTATGCTTCACTTGATCTGCGCTTGAGCCGTTCTGCACTTCAACATTCTGCGCTTGAACTCTGCTCTTCTGTCAAGCTGGTGAACCAGCTTGATGCTTCCTGCGCTCTGGATTCCTGCAGAACCTGCATAGCATCCTATGTTGGACCAGCTGGGGCGTCCCCTCACCATTCCAACTTAGATGTTATTTCTTCGACCAGTTTGGACGTCCCATCACTGTTCCATATTTAACATCTCCCTGTTTCTTCAATGAAGTGTACTGCACATTTCATAAAAGCCGTTAGTCAAATATAATGAGGTTTTGTGTTAATCAAAATTCAGATTCTGATCTGTAGAAATAGATCCAACACCGTAGTTAGTATCCACAACAGTGGAGAAAATATTGGCTCGTTGGTCAATGGCCAATTCACCTCTTGATCCACAAAGGGAGGAGATTAGAAAGCTTCGGGAAGAAGTGTCACACCTTATAGAAGAACTGGTGTGAGACCTGTAAGATCATATCGGATTAATTAAGTTATATTAATCACCTTTAGTGAGGTTCGGATCAAGTGCGATCTATTTTGAGGGAAGCAGCTTTGACGCGAGCTGCTCTGGGTGATGGGTTCTGAGTGCAAGCTGAATGGTTCGTATTAGCATTGAGCATTTTTTCTAGCACGGTGCTGAGTTGTTAGCACGTTCTAATCTGATGGAATAGTGTCGAACTAGATTGAGCATGCTAAACTTGATCTGGAGTGCTGACGTGATCGTGCTGTTGTAGGCTGATCGAGTTGTGTGCTAATTGAGCTATGCTGATCTGGTGAGAGATGAGCTGATCTAGTGCGAGTTGAGCTATTCTAGTAGTATTTTACTATTGAGTAGCACGTACTGGTTCAAATATTGCGAGCTAATCTGATGCCTCAGCTGGATGGTGTAGCGTGCTGATTTTGCTCGTGCTGGTTGAGAAGCACCAAGCTGATCTGTTTGTCCTGTGTTGTTAGCGCAAAAGCTCCGTGCTAATCTGTTGATGATGTGTTGTTTGTAGAATATCAATTTGGTAATAACTTAATGGAGAGTCAGCTTTGAAGAGATCTGGATTTTGCGAGCTAATATCATCTTAGAGGCCTAAGCTGGTAGGTGGGTACTGTAGATTAGATCGCGGGAACTTAAGTTGTACGTACTTAGATATTGACCAATTGTTAGCCATTTCCTGACACTTCGATATTTCGTACACCTTGAGATCCCCAGCTGTTACCTCATCGCGTAACCCTCGTCATTGTTCACCCAAAACTTATCTTCTCTGATAGCCGACGGTGGACGTCTCCGCTTGGAGTATGGTTGGCAACATTGGACTACTCTCTCCAAACTCATCCTTTCCTTACCAATTTTGGACCTAGTGGCTGGCCGAAGAGAGAGTGCAACCCTAGTCAAAGCTTATGACTTTTTTCAATTTCCGGCCGTGTTGTTCTTCGATACAGGTAACGAATTTTGGTAAGTTATTATCTTTTCCACTTAGTTTAGAACCATAATCGTTATTAGGGATTAAATTTGAGCTGGGTTGAGCTGGTAGTTCTCGACTTTGTTTTGTTTGAGTAGCTTTCGTGAGTTGATTTTGTTTGGATTAAGTAGATTGTCTGGAGTGGTTGAGTAGACGTGCCGAGATTTATCCACGAGATTTGGGGAAGCAGAAGGTGGTTAGCTAGAGCTGGTTGTTTCGACTTGAGAGATCTTTTATGTGTTGGTTTTCCGCTTTTCCCGCGAGCTGTTGTGAGTTATTGTATTTACAGCTTTCGTAGAGTATGATTATGTGCATTATGCGGTTTACGTGCTATGTGTTTAGATATGTGCCACAGTATGAGTTGTATTTGGTTCGTGATCTCATATCCATACTGGTCATGACATTGATGCATGGATGATTCATATTGAACCTTGAGAATCCATTTCTAGATGATGCATTGATTTTGATTGAGTTGCTTCCTTCTGGAGTGGTTGTTAATGTTCATACTCATGAGGGATAGCACTGAGAAAGTACCGCGTAGCTCTCGCCCACTCAGTTTGCAGTGGCCTGGATAGGTGGTGGCGGGTGGTCGTAGTGCACATTAGTTTGCCTTTGCGGCCGAGCGGGTAGCTCCCATCACCCTCAATGATGAGCCACATCTATTTTTTGTTGTGAACGCCCAGGTAGCTCCCAAACTGCCGATGATGTTGCCACATGATGCCCTTTGGACTTACTAATGCCCTCTCAGCTTTTATGGACCTGATGAATAGAGTTTTTCAACCACTTTTGGATAAGTTTGTAGTTGTGTTCATAGACGATATCTTAGTGTACTCTAAGACAAGATCTGAGCATGCCGACCATTTGAGGACGGTGCTTCAAGTTTTGAAGAGTTAAGAAGTTGTTTGCCAAGTTCAGTAAATGTGATTTTTGGTTGGAGAAAGTGGCTTTTCTAGGTCATATTATATCTAATGATGGATTGGAGGTAGACCCAGCTAAGGTGGAAGCTGTTCTTTGAGGACGGTGCTTCAAATTTTGAAGATTAAGAAGTTGTTTGCCAAGTTCAGTAAATGTGATTTTTGGTTGGAGAAAGTGGCTTTTCTAGGTCATATTATATCTAATGATGGATTGGAGGTAGACCCAGCTAAGGTGGAAGCTGTTCGTGAGTGGCCAGTTCCCAAGTCTGTTTCAGAAGTAAGGAGTTTCTTGGGTTTAGCCGGGTACTATAGGCGATTCATTCAAGGATTTTCAAAGATAGCAGTCCCCTTGACCTCGCTAACAAGAAAGCATGTTAAGTATGATTGGACTCCAGAATGCCAACTCAGTTTCAATAAGTTGAAACAAGCATTGATAGAAGCCCCCGTGCTAACCATGCCATCTGATCAATGGAAGTTTGTGATTTATACAGATGCATCCAAGTTGGGCTTAGGTGCTGTACTGATGCAGGACCGTAGAGTAATTTCCTATGTCTCCAGACAACTTAAGGATCATGAGAAGAATTATCCCACCCATGACTTATAGTTGGCAGCTGTAGTCTTTGCCTTGAAGATCTGGAGACATTACCTTTATGGGGAGAAGTGTGAGATATTCACAGATCATAAAAGCCTCAAATATTTTTTCACCCATAAGAAACTTAATATGATGCAGAGGAGATGGCTAGAGCTGGTGAAGGATTACGATTGTACAATCAGCTATCTGTTAGAGTAGATGCCCAACTAGCCAACTTGTGGCGTGTGGGTTTATAGACTCTTGTATGAAACAATCTTTATATATGATATTCGCATTTATTTATATGGCATTCTTTACTTTCATTGTGTTGTATAATGATTAACAATTGCGTTGAGTAAAGACCTAGAATGCACTATAGTGTATGTTAGATGTGATAGTGGGTATGACGGCTATCATGAAACACATCTAATAGTCACTGTGTATTCTGAATTAGTTCCTAGTCGATTGGGCCGTCAAAATGAGGAAAGGCCGCCCGAGCTTGAGACTAGTATCTGCGATGCAAACTACCATGTTTCATTGGTAGGGAACATTGTGATGTTCTGAGCATGCAGATAGATAGTGACCTGGTGATCTATCGAACTACCCTCGTTCGGACTTTCCAAATGGTTACCATTTGTCGAGTGGATAAGTCCGAGGTCTTGGTTGTACTGATTAGTCCTCACGACTCGAAACGTCATTGAGACTCTACATGATAGGCGTCTCACTTTGACTCGTTTGCCGACTCACTTGGGGTCATTAGGCGGTGGGATTTGGTGAGACCCCGATGCATGTAGGAGTCGATGCATCGTTGTCGAGGATTCACCGCTCGCAGACATGCGTGGATATCTTATGCTATCTGAGGGGATAATAGTGTATAAATCTCTGGCCAGAGTACTAGAAGTGTTTTAGGTAAATGTGTTAACCTAGTTACACTCGCGATGTCACAATTCGATCTCCAAGATGTATGCATAGCTATCGGATATTTAGCGACTCTTGATTTACCAATGGTCGTTGACCTGATCGGGATATATGGATTGAAAGGACCGTACTGTACGCTAACCACGACCAACTGGTTCTTGCAGGCACTATCAGTGATACCTAGGGGATCATGGGGCGATGTTTCTAGACGCTCTTACCATGATCCGATGGGCAAGTCCGGAATTGTGATTCCGGAGCCACAATGGTTGTGGGCCCACGGCTAGCTGTATCCCTGAACCATTGAGGGTCTCACAAGTACTGGATTCGAGATTCCCGCACGGATACTGAGCTCAATGTGTTGAGAAAAGGAAGAGGATTTTTGGGAGTGCGACTTCCTAAAAGTCAACAGGGGTCAAATCGTGATTTCCGCTGTTGAGGGGCAAAACGGTCATTTTGTACTAGGGTTCTGAAAAATGGTTTTTCAGATCATAGTATTCAGTTTTGGAAACTGAGTCGATCGGTCCGATCTGATCGGCGATCGGAGTTATATTGAAGTCGCGGTGATAGGGATGAATCGAATGTTCATCCGTTGGACCCGAGCCCCAGTTTTGGAAACTGAGTCGATCGGTCCGATCTGATCGGCGATCGGAGTTATATTGAAGTCGCGGTGATAGGGATGAATCGAATGTTCATCCGTTGGACCCGAGCCCGTTGGGCCGGTCCAATTCTATCACAAGTCTATTTAATTAGACTTAAGGGCTTCAAATCATAACACACATATCACAACCCTAACCCTAGCTCTAAAAGCCGCTGCCCACCTCTCCTCAAACCTCACGCCGCCGTCGCCGGTACACGTCGCCGCCGCCTCGCCGGAATTTGTTCCGGCCAACTTGACGAGGAGAATCCGTCCGCGCCGATCTCGTCAGGCCTTCTAGTGCAGGCTGACGAAGGAGTCTCCCTTCCAGTCGTGGACCTGATTGACGTAATCTATCGCCGCCTACCGTGAAGTGCCGGTTTCCTCGCGAAACTGGTCGGAGACAGGCACGAGTTGCCAGACAGGTAACCCTGAGAAACACGCTATGAATGGTCATAGTTTGCATGTTTTAGAATTGTATTGATCATCTCCCGGCCCAATTTTTGTTCTTCCGCTGCCTCGCTGGTAGGCGTGATCCGGATCCGCCACGGTTACCCAACAGTGGTATCAGAGCCAAGGCTCGGATCTGATCAATACAATTGATGCCATAATTGTATCTAAGATCTCGAATTTCAGATTCAAATCAAAATTTTTCGGCCGGCCGCCGCCGCATGCGGCGGCGCCCCTCCCCACGCGCACATGCGCATAGCGGCCGACCAGCGTCGGTAGTTTCACGCACTCGTTGCGCGATCTGGTGGCCGGCGTTGCACGGCCATCGCGCCACTGTTATTCGCAAACCGTTGCGCATGGTGGCCGGACGCTTGGCGCCGCTATACGCATGAAGATCGGCCGCTGGTTGCTTGTTTTCGCGCATGGATTGCGCGACATGGAGATAGGCCAGAAGCTGCTGGCCGTCGCTACTGGATGCGCCACTGGCTGGCGCATCGCGCTCCATGCTCCGCACACGATGCGGCGGGTGTGCGACCGAGCGCCGCACGCAACATGGTGGCGGCGGCCGCCGCCCGGCGATGCTCCGGCGATGTCGTGACGGCTGAAGTCTTCTAGGGTTTTGTTCGGTCCTGTCCCGGGCAGCCCGTGAAGTTTTCGGGCCGATATGCGATATCGGGCCCATTTTGGTCCATTTTGAAATTTTGAGATTTTTGGGCCTAGAATTGTTTTAAGCACAATTTGATACAATTAAAATTGCAAAATACGATTTTAATTTTGAAATATGATTTTATAAATTAAATTTGATTTTGTTGATTAAAATTTGATTTTATCGACAAAATACGATTTTATTTATAAAATGCGATTTCGTAATTAAAATATGATTTTGCGATAAATAATTTGATTATTTAATTTATGCATGTTAATTAGATTATCTACATGATTGGGATGATCAAGAGCAGTGCCCAATTTGTTAGGTGTATGCGATAGGTTTTTATGATTTCGGTTTGTAAATATTATTGATTATCATTTTCAGTGGGCCTGTTTGTGGCCCGTTCCCACCCCTTGATAAATGTATCCCTTGATATGTCATGGTAAATTTAAATGTTAAATTACTAGATTTAGTGGGAGGACATCCGAAGACGGTGGACAATGACGATCAAGGATATTGAAGACCGAAGATCTGTAAAACCGGAAGCATTGTAATAGGATTGCATTGCATATTTCATTACCCTTAGGATTGGACCCAGGTCCGTGGCTGACTAGAGTTTAGTGGGAGGACATCCGAAGACGGTGGACAATGACGATCAAGGATATTGAAGACCGAAGATCTGTAAAACCGGAAGCATTGTAATAGGATTGCATTGCATATTTCATTACCCTTAGGATTGGACCCAGGTCCGTGGCTGGCAACCACGGACCGCATAGCCCTCGCGATCGATCATCCCAATGTTTATATATGTGATATATAATTAGTTGAATCCGCATGTTGCATGTTTTTAAATTTGATTTAAAATAAATGCATGAGACCAAATTTTTCGAAAAATAAAATTCCTCGTTTTAAGTACGATTTAAAACTAATATCAAGATAAATGTTTATTTGATAAACTAAAGGGAATTTAAATTTTTTTAAATTTCCCTGCCTTCCATCAACAATGGGTGTACGTCGATGCTACCCGTATACATGGCCCGACTCATATTATTGAGGGGGTCATGTATGCCGGAAAGCTGTCCACGCCATTGACAATCATTGTGATTCGGTTGGAACTTCCTTTAACGTTGGCTCATATTATTGGGGACGTTAAGGGGACCATCCTTCACGACTCAACATTGATGGGTCATCTTGACACGTGATAGTAAACGGCGTCATATTATTGGGCCCTTACTGGACGTGAGGTGAATACATGGAGGTTGCACCGGTTGCAATCGGAAACTACCTTTTGGGGGTCATGGATGGCTGATATTATTCGGGTCCATGATCGCTTGATTGGATTCGTGTACCCACTAAAGAAACTTGCTTTCTCGATTTCATTAGAGGGTGGTGAAATAATTAAAATAGTGGGAGGGTAATTCATAAAACTTAACGACCTTGTTTTATGTCTTAGGATTATTTTATATATAGTTAGTAATGATTGTCTGCTTTCTTTTCAGTATTACTGCATATAAAATGTCTTCGATGAAAAATCCATTTGCTACTATACTGGATAGCAACAGGTTCACCGGTCTGAACTACCAAGACTGGCTCCGCTACCTCAATCTTGTATTGGCTTCGGAGAAACTTCTTTATGCGATAGAGAAGAGTCCTCCGGAGGAAACCCCTGCCGATATCAGCCCTGAGGAGCTGATCACGCTTAAACAATGGAGGGACGACGAGGTTAAATCTCGATGGTATGTGATGGCGTCGATGTCCAATGAAATATAACGGCGCTTTGAGAAGACAAAGTATGCTGCTGACATACTTTTTCATCTCAAAGAACTGTACGGGGAGAACTCTCGACATGAGAGGTTCACGGCTGTCAAGGAGCTTATGACGAGCCGCATGCGCGATGGGACTTCGGTCCGCGAGCATGTGGTTCCTATGATTGGGCTCGTTGAAAAGCTGTCGGGCCTTGATATCGCACTTCCACACGAGCTGTCGGTGGATGTACTTCTCCTCTAACTGCCTGCTGCATTTGACCCCTTTGTGGTCAACTTCAACATGAACAAGCTGGCAGCCACCCTTGAAGAGGTGGTTAACATGCTTGTAGTGTTCGAAGGAACCATAAAGAAGGACAAGCCCATCCTCCTTATGGGCTCTTCTTCCTCTACGAAGAAGGGGCCCAGACGCAAGGGAAAGAAGAGTTCTGCCGGTGGATGTACTTCTCCTCTAACTGCCTGCTGCATTTGACCCCTTTGTGGTCAACTTCAACATGAACAAGCTGGCAGCCACCCTTGAAGAGGTGGTTAACATGCTTGTAGTGTTTGAAGGAACCATAAAGATGGACAAACCCGTCCTCCTTATGGGCTCTTCTTCCTAGAAGGGGCCCAGACGCAAGAGCAAGAAGCGTTCTGCTCCTGCGAAGGAGGAAAAGTCCGCCAAGAAGCCAAAGGCAAAGGCTTCCAAGACAAACAAGCATGAGGATGTTTGGCACCACTGCCACAGGCCTGGGCATTGGAGGAGGAAATGCAAGGAGTACCTCGAGCAGTTG
>KV013063.1:81666-107030 GCA_001598015.1 Dorcoceras hygrometricum
AGCTCAATGTGTTGAGCACTTGAGGAGGATTTTGGGGAGTGCGACTTCCTAAAAGTCAAAAGGGGTCAAATCGTGATTTCCCGCTGTTGAGGGGCAAAACGGTCATTTTGCAGTGGGGTTCTGAAAAATGGTTTTTCAGATCATAGTATTCAGTTTTGGAAACTGAGTCGATCGGTCCGATCTGATCGGCGATCGGAGTTATATTGAAGTCGCGGTGATAGGGATGAATCGAATGTTCATCCGTTGGACCCGAGCCCGTTGGGTCGGTCCAATTCTATCACAAGTCTATTTAATTAGACTTAAGGGCTTCAAATCATAACACACATATCACAACCCTAACCCTAGCTCTAAAAGCCGCCGCCCACCTCTCCTCAAACCTCACGCCGCCGTCGCCGGTGCACGCCGCCGCCGCCTCGCCGGAATTTGTTCCGGCCAACATGACGAGGAGAATCCATCCGCTCCGAACTCGTCAGGCCTTCTAGTGCAGGCTGACGAAGGAGTCTCCCTTCTGGTCGTGGACCTTATTGACGTAATCTATCGCCGCCTACCGTGAAGTGCCGGTTTCCTCGCGAAACTGGTCGGAGCCAGGAACGAGTTGCCAGAAAGGTAACCCCGAGAAACACCCTATGAATGGTCATAGTTTGCATGTTTTAGAATTGTATTGATCGTCTTCCGGCCCAATTTTTGTTCTTCCGCTGCCTAGCCGGGAGGCGTGATCCGGATCCGCCACGGTTACCCAACACTATCACCCAGGAAAGGCCAATGTGGTAGCGAATGCTCTAAGTAGGAAATCTGTTGGATTAGCCCAACTCAGTGTCCAGAGACCATTGGCATGTCATATTGAGAAGTTTGGAATAGAATTGGTGCCCAGTGGTAGTACTATGATCTTGGCAGATCTCACCATTCGATCAAATCATGTTAGACCAGATTCAAGAGGGACAGATGAAAGATGAGAAGCTTTAGAAGTGGGTTAAGCAAGATAGAGAGAGAGGTAGTAGTCTCTACTTCTCAGAAGAAGGAATAGTGAGATTTCATGGCCGGATGTGGGTTCCCCAAGTAGACACCCTGAGATCAGATCTAATGGCAGAGGCCCATACAGCCCCATACTCTGTGCACCCGGGGAGTACTAAGATGTATAAGGACCTCTAGAAGTTCTATTGGTGTCCGGGAATGAAGAGAGATATATCCAGATTTGTCTCTGAATGTTTGACATGCCAATTGGTGAAACTGGACACCAAAGACCAGCAGTAATGTTGAGGCCCTTTCCTATTCCAGAATGGAAATGGGAGTGCATAGCTATGGATTTTGTGATTGTATTGCCTAGGACTGTTCAAGGATATAATTCTATTTGGGTTATAGTAGACAGACTCACTAAGTCAGCTCACTTCTTACCAGTTAAGACAACATATGATGTGATCAGGTATGCAGATCTTTATGTGAAGGAAATAGTGAGGCTGCACGGTGTTCCAGTTTCGATAGTACTGATAGAGATTCAAAATTTACGTCAATTTTCTCTAGAAGTTCTATTGGTGTCCGGGAATGAAGAGAGATATATCCAGATTTGTCTCTGAATGTTTGACATGCCAATTGGTGAAACTGGACACCAAAGACCAGCAGTAATGTTGAGGCCCTTTCCTATTCCAGAATGGAAATGGGAGTGCATAGCTATGGATTTTGTGATTGTATTGCCTAGGACTGTTCAAGGATATAATTCTATTTGGGTTATAGTAGACAGACTCACTAAGTCAGCTCACTTCTTACCAGTTAAGACAACATATGATGTGATCAGGTATGCAGATCTTTATGTGAAGGAAATAGTGAGGCTGAACGGTGTTCCAGTTTCGATAGTACTGATAGAGATTCAAAATTTACGTCAATTTTCTGGAAGAGTTTGCATAGAGCTTTGGGTACGAAGTTGAATTTTAGCAAAACCTTTCACCCCCAGACAGATAGACAATTTGAAAGAGTGGTTCAGATTTTAGAAGATTTACTTAGAGCTTGCATTGTGGATTTTTCAGAAAGTTGGGATTCAAAGCTACCGTTGGTAGAATTTGCGTATAACAACAGTTTCCAATCTTCTATCTAAATGGCCCCATACAAAGATCTTTACGGTCGCAAATGTAGAACCCCTATTCACTGGGATGAGGTAGGATAACGTGATGGTTTAGGTCCAGATGTGGTAGAACAAACAGCTGTGGCTGTTAGAAAGATTAGAGAGCGGATGAGATCTGCTCAGAGCAGGCAGAAGAGTTACGCAGATAATAGACAACGGGAGCTGAGTTTTGAGGTTGGTGACCATGTGTTTTTTAGAGTAGCTCCGATGAAGGGAGTAATGCATTTCGTAAAGAAGGGAAAGCTAAGTCCCAGATATATTGGGCCTTATGAGATATTTGAACGAGTAGGAACGCTGTCTTATCGCTTAGCATTGCCGCATCTGTCTTCAGTGCATAGTGTTTTCCATGTATCAGCTTTGAGGAAGTATATTCCCAACCCGTCGCACGTATTAAGTCATGAGCAAATTCAGTTAGCATCAGATCTGAGTTACGAAGAGAGACCCGAGAGAATTCTTCTTCAAGAGATTAGGAAGTTGAGAAACCGTAGTATCCCTATGGTTAAATTACAATGGTCTAACCAATCAGAACGAGAAGCTACGTGGGAGACCGAAGCAGATATGTATAGTCTTTACCCAGATCTGTTTGGTAAGTAAATTTCGATGATGAAATTCCCATAAGGAGGTTAGAGTTGTAACGCCCCAAAATCCACAGGACCACAATTTTAACCCTTTTTAATTTTAAGGGCCATGTTGATATTTCCCGATCTCAAATTTCAGCTTTAAGTTTATTTTAAATTATTCTAAAGTCTGATTTCAGATTTCAGACTTGAGACACGACGCGGAAGGTTTCCGGACAGATTTCGCCTCAAGCACAAGCTCGAGCAGATTTAAGATTTCGAAAATAAAATGTTTCAAAATTGAGCATATCAAAATCCTGTGGCAAATTTCAAATTTAAACAGTAGATGGGAGCTTTTTACAAATCTTTCAAAAAGGACAAATAGTTGGTAGGACTCTCATGCCTACTCGAGTGTTTTCACCTAATGTCAATTATGCTCTTTTATATGATTGTTTACGTGAAGTTAGAGTTCACTTTCATTGTAAAGAAAATCTTTCATCTTCTTAAAACTCTTTGGAGCTTGTCGTGGTGCTTGAGGAGGAATTCTGCAGGAACCAGCTGCCTCCGTGTATCCAGTGTTAAGGCAAGTAAATGCTGATCCTTGCTACACCATTTTAAAGCAAATATTGTTTTTCCTCAGTTCTGTTTGCTTGCCTGTTTAAGTTAAAGATACGACAATGTTCAAGAATGTTTATGAAAATGAAAGATCGGTTTCACTGGTGTTTTCTGTTTCAAAAGAATTCCAGCATGTTTTAATTCAAATGTTAACGTGTTCTTAAAAACATTGAGCATCCAGATTCTAGTTCCTTGAATGATTATTAAGTTCTTCTTGGTGAATGGCGACGTCTGGCTTGAATCCAATTAATCGACGATGCTGGTCCAATGGGGATTTTTTTCTGGTTAGATAGGCGGAGCTGGTATCTTTGGTGTCGTCGAGATAGTGCAGCACTAAGATACATAGAGGAACCAGCTGCCTCCGTGTATCCAGTGTTAAGGCAAGTAAATGCTGATCCTTGCTACACCATTTTAAAGCAAATATTGTTTTTCCTCAGTTCTGTTTGCTTGTCTGTTTAAGTTAAAGATACGACAATGTTCAAGAATGTTTATGAAAATGAAAGATCGGTTTCACTGGTGTTTTCTGTTTCAAAAGAATTCCAGCATGTTTTAATGCAAATGTTAACGTGTTCTTAAAAACATTGAGCATCCAGATTCTAGTTCCTTGAATGATTATTAATTTCTTCTTGGTGAATGGCGACGTCTGGCTTGAATCCAAGTAATCGGCGATGCTGGTCCAATGGGGATTTTTTTCTGGTTAGATAGGCGGAGCTGGTATCTTCGGTGTCGTCGAGATAGTGCAGCACTAAGATACATAGCCAAGTCGGTTTTCCTATGCTAGTAACCAGATCCCACCTTCAAGTCTGAAATCTCATATCAAGTTTGCCTTACAGATGTTGAATCTATTTCGCTCTTAAACACTGTTTCTACAGTCAAATCTGATTTTTCACGTCAGTAATGCCATTTCGCTAGTCAAGTCTGTTTCTTTAAAGCTAGCAATGTATCCTCTTTAGTGAAATGTTTTACCCATTACCAGTAATTTTTCCATGACCACATCTGAATTCCTCTCTAGCAATAGCGCTTCTAAAGTCAATCTGTTTTACGTTAACGATACTGTTACTCACATCTGTTTCAGCGTTAGCGATACCAATTGTACAGTCAAGTTTGTTTTTACGACTAGGATCTGTTATGTACTAGAGCACTATTTTGTTAGCCAAATCTGATCTTCACTTCGCGATAGTTCCCCAGTAGTCGAATCTGATGCTCAGTGAGATTTTAAAAAGGAAATGAGTTTCAAAATGTAGCGAACCCCGATAAAATTCAAATATGTTTTCACTAAGATATGAGTTTAAAGGAGGAAATGTTTAGTTTTAACAGATTTATGGCGTAGATAAGAGACGGTCACAAAGGAAGGGTGAGCTGTTGTCAAGACAGTTGCCCCTTCATAAAGGAAGGGTGAGTAGTCGTTGAGCGTGTCGGTTGCCACTTCATATAGGGCTTCATGACATAAAGACTAAATTCAGAAGTAACTTGATCAAGTGCTAAGGACCTAAAGAGAGCTTCTAATCCATAAATAACAAGAAAATGACGATGATATCTGGGTTATGCCCCGAATCTGTTTTTACGAAAGATGTGCAAGTTTAAATGCCTTCCTTTAAACTAAGTTATGTTCAGATATGAGATGTTTGCCTGCAATAAGTGAATTTGTTATTATCAGATTTTACTTGCTGAGCCTCTAGGCTCATTAGCTTTTAAATGGTGCAGGTGAGACAGATCTAGGGCAGACGGGCGGCGGGAGCTGAACCAGGTGTGGTTTATCAATGGCCAGTGATTCCGCGTCTTAGATGTTGTTGTTTTTTATCTTTTCACAAATCTGTATTAGATCCATTACAAAAATGTTGAATTCATATAGAATTCTAGTAGTTGTAATATCATACATTGAAACTTATATCAAATATGTTGTTCGAATTTGTTTTAGTTATTTATACTTGGCGCCACTTCGTGTTTGCGTTTCGAATTTTCCGTGTAAGAAATACAGCTTACACAATATCTCATTTCAACCCTTCTTTTTCTTTTGTTATTTAAATTATTCCAACTCCGTTGATGCCCATGGGCGTGGGCATCACAGAACCACTGGACAACAATCGCGAAGTTATCGAACTCTGCAACTACTTCGTGCAACTTCAACTCTTCGGCCTAAAACTCCAAACTGATATCAATCGAAAGCTCTAAGAAGACGATCTCAGCGCCACTAATCTTGCTCCAAACGATGGTGTAAATCGACAGCAATCGACGGAGAAAAGGTTCTAATGAGCAGTACTAATCGAGGGTTCTCGGGAAAAAAGATAAGAAAATATCGGATTCAAATTCCTCTAAGTGTTGACCGACACTATATTTAAATCCTCAAGTCAAAGCTACAGTGAAAGTCAATCATCGAAAAAATCAGATCTCAGCTCTATTCAGATCTCAGCGCTACCCAGATCTGGTTCCACTATCGCTTTTCTAACCTCGCTACGCTATACTAACGCACCAACATCAAACGACGTCGGGCTACTAATAAAACGACGTAGCATAAGGGTCCCACTCAACACAATAGATCTCACATAAAAGACCTACTCGCGAACATCCATATCTGGACAACTCTAAACCGCACCGGCCTACACCAACTCATGAACCGGATCGATACACACAGTACCGTTGATCAACACTTGACTTCTCTTCACTAATCAAATATGTTTCCTCTCGCCACAACAGATCTGACAAGTACCCAAAACGACACCGTATCACTTATACTCAAAATGACATCGTTTCACTTCTTTCTCAAGGCGAATCACTCAAACACCCGAGGAACATCTAAATCTGATTCTCACTAACACTCACGCGGGAATCCTAATAGCTTACCTTCTCCAAGCCAGCCGATAGCGATTAACTAAGATCTGATCTGTTCTTCGCCAAATCTGAAAATCCGAAAATCACCAACGGCAAAACCAAATCCTTCAAATTTGAAAACCCGATGGTTAACTTCTCTTATTAGCTAATCCTCGCCCAGATCTTATTAACTAATAAATTACCAAATTAACGAATTCTAGTCCTCACATTCTCCCCAACTAAAAATGGATTTCGTCCTCGAAATCAACTTACAGTAACATTTCAGAGACACAAAGAACACCAGAAATTCACCAAAATTTAGCAATTACCGTTAAACAAGAGTACAAAGCACTCAAGTCACGCAAACACAAGCTAGGATATTACCTGGAAATCTACTGTCAACGCTCAAATAGATGAGGCAACTCCTGTCTCATCTTTTCTTCAACTTCCCTAACAATTCCTCTCTTCCATGCTTGCTCCATTGGACCATCACCAACGGTATACTCTTATTCATCAGCATCTTCTCCTTTCTATCCAGAATTTGCACTGGATATTCAACATAGCTCAAGTTAGAATCCAGCTCCACTTCATCAGTTCTCAGCACATGGGGCGGATCTGGCTCGTATTTCCTCAACATTGACACATGAAACTCATCATGCATCGCTGCTAACTCCGCAGGCAAAAGCAATCTGTAATCCAAAGACCCAATCCTCTCAACAATCTCAAAGGGACCAACGATCTTGGAGCCAATTTACCCTTAAATCTGAATCTCATCACTCTCTTGAAAGGAGAAAATTTCAGAAACACTCGATCGCCAACCTCAAACTCCAAAGGTCTGCGTCTCTTATTAGAATAATTCGCATGACGATCTTGTGCAGCTTTCATTCTACTCCGAATCAACTCAATCTGATCATTCATATGCTGCACAAATTCAGGAGTAGACAGCTATTTCTCACCGATCTCTTCCCAGCAAATTGGTGATCTACATTAAAGACCATACAAAGCTTCAAATGGAGCCATCCCGATGGTCACATGGTAGCTGTTGTTAAAAGAAAATTCAACCAAAGATAAAGAATCCTGCCAGCCACCGCTGCAACCAAAGATAAAGAATCCTGCCAGCCACCGCTGAAATCCATTACGACGGCTCGCAGCATATCTTCTAAAATCCGTATGGTCCTCTCGGATTGGCCATCTGTCTTTGGGTGTAAGTTGTACTCATAGCCAACCTTGAACCCATAGCTGCTTGCAAATTCTTTCAGATCGTGAAGTAAATATTGGGTCTCTATCGGATACTATCGAAACCGGCACTCCATGCAATCTAACCACATGGTCGACATACAACTTCACCATCTTCTTCATCGAATACCTCACATTATAGGGAATGAAATGAGCTGACTTTGAAATCCTGTCAACAACAACCCAAATCGCATCACATCCCCTATTCGATCGAGGCAAGTGAGTCACAAAACCCATGGCGATGTGCTTCCAATTCCATTTAGACACTTCTAGACTCTGTAGCAATCCACCAGGTCTCATTCTCTCGGCCTTAACCTGTTGGCAATTCAGACATCGTGCTACAAATCTAGAGATGTCATTCCTCATACCTTCCCACCAATAGTGAGACTTCAAGGCATGATACATCTTCTTCTCGCCAGGATTCACACTGTAACGACTACAATTGGCTTCATTCATGATGGACTCTTTCAGATCATTCAGGTTCGGAACCACCAATCTACCACAAAACCTCAGAAATCCATCAGAAGCACAAAAAAATCATCTGACTGATCATTCTGGGCCTTATTATTCAACTCATGAATATACGGGTCAGTCCTCTGCGCTGCTCTAGTGTCTGCAACAATCTGTGGTTCAACATGAAGAGAAGAAATCACGAAATACTGATCATTTTGCTGAAAACGCCATCCAGAAGTCCCCAAATCCTAATGGACCTTGGATATACTCATCGATGCCAACATCGCAGGTTGAGCTTTTCTACTCAAAGAATCGGTCACTAAGTTCATCCGCACAGGCTGATACTGAATATCACAGTCAAAATCTTTGAGCAACTCCATCCAACGACTTTTCCTCATATTCAAATCAGACTGTGTGTAGATATAATTCAAACTCTTATGCTCCATGTACACCACAAACTGTTCACCATACAAAGACGCAAAATCTTCAACGCAAAAACAATGGCGGCCAATTCTAGATCATGAACGGGGTATCTCGTCTCATGAGGTTTCAACTGTCGAGACGCATAGGCTATCGCAAGCCCGTTCTGCATCAACACGCATCCCAAACCACTCAGAGAAGCATCAGAGCACACTATGAAACCTCCAGAACCCGAAGGCAAAGCCAACACAGGAGCAGTAGTAAACTTTTCCTTGAGAAACTGGAAACTCTACTCACACTCATCAGTCCAAACAAATTTCATATCTTTCTGGGTCAACTGCATCATCGACCTAGCTATCGAAGAGAACTTTTCAATGAAACGTCTATAATAGCCAGCCAATCCCAAGAAACTACGGATCTCAGAAACATTCCTAGGTCGCTCCAAGTTAAGAACTGCTTCGACCTTACTAGGATCCACCAAAATACCTTGTGCTGAAATGACGTGACCCAAAAATACTACTTTATCCAACCAAAATTAACACTTGCTGAACTTCGCATACAGTTGAGAGTCTCTCAATTTCTGTAACACCAATCTCAAATGATCTTTATTCTCTCTGAAGTTCTTCGAAAACACCAGGATGTCATCTATGAAGACGATCACAAAATGATCGATGTACTCATTAAAGACGTGATTCATCAAGTCCATGAGGACATTCGGAGCATTCGTCAATCCAAAAGGCATCACCAGAAACTCATAATGCCCATATCTCATCCTGAAAGCCGTCTTGGCCACATCGACGTCTATAATCCGCAATTGATGATAACCAGATCGCAGATCAATCTTAGAGTAAACTACCGATCCCTGTAACTGATCAAACAAGTCATCAATCCTCGGCAAAGGATACTTGTTCTTAATCGTCGCTCTATTCAATTGCCGAAAATACACGCACATCCTCATAGATACATCCTTCTTCTTTACTAAAAGTATCGGATCTCCCCAAGGCGACATACTCAGTCTGATGAAGCCTTTCTCCAAGATATCACGCAACTGATCCTTAAGCTCTTTCAGCTCATCTGGCGCCAATCGATACAGAGCTCTAGAAATCGGGGCTGTTCCTGGCACCAACTCTATGCTGAAGTCAATTTCTCCTCTCGGAGGGAATCCAGGAATCTCATCAGGAAACACATTACGGAACTCTCGAGCAATCGGAACATCACTCAACTCTATCCACGATTCTCAAGAAATATAAAGGGCATAAATCACCCTGAATTCTCTAAAGACAACAGACTGAACATCTCCAGGGAAGACACTAGTGGGATCTTCGATCGCGAATCAGCACTGTAGAAATCCCACTTCTCCCCAACTTGAGGTCTAAACCTCACCACACCATGGAAACAATCTACAATCGCTCTATAACTGGTCAACACGTCCATACCCAAGATACAATCAAAATCTCTAATCTCCAATACAATCAGATTAGTCACCAGCACATGCTCATCAAATCTAATCATACAATCCACAAGCACCTCATGGGACATCAACCACAAACCAGCATGAGTAGATATAGACACAACATCACACAGTGGGGTAACACTCAACCCACACTCATGCAGAAACAAATAAGATATGAAGGAGTGTGATGCTCCTGTATAAATAAAACTCGTGCAGGAAAATCAAAGATAGCACAAGTACCTGCAATAAATCCTTCTGGCTTATCCTCAGCTTGATCTCTCGTCAAAGCATTCACCAAAGCTTGCTGCGGTCCAGTAAACTCATGTCTAGAAGATCCCCCAAACCTAGAAGGTTCTCGTGGTTGGAAACTTGATCGTTGGGACTAAGAAAATGGTTGAGGTCTCTGTGAATAACCACCAGCTGAACCTTGCTGCGACTGATTCGAAGACTGTCCACCCATCAAAGGGCACATTCTAGAAAAATGTACAGGCTGCCCACAATTACAACAAAGACCCTGAACTCCACGACACTGTGTAGTCATATGGCGACCTCCGCACTGACCACACATCACTCCTCCAGAGCCACTGCTACCAGAACTCACGGAACCAGAAGAACTCGAGTTAGATCGTCTATTGAACTGTTTCCCACGAGGCTTGAACCTCTGACGATTCTACTGTTGCAGAACCTGAGGTGATTTGAAGGAAGGCATCGCTTCTGGAACAGGCTGAAAAGTGCGTCCAGCTTGCAGCTGAACCTGAGTCTGTGCCTCCAACATACTCTCCTCAATATCCACTGTCCTGTCCATAGCTTCAGCATACGCCGCAGGAGAATCAGCCAACACCATACGAAACAACTCAGGCCTCAAACCTCTCAGAAACTTGTTCCTATTCGTCCTCTGCTGGTCAGCAACATGGGGAACATATGACAGAAGCGACGAAAACCGCTTGGCATACTCGGCCACCTTCATGTCCCCTTGCTTCAGATTATCAAACTCTCGCTCGCGATTTTTGTAGTAGGACTCAGGGGTATATTCTTGTCGAAAGGCTGCACAGAAGCTTTCTCAAGAAACCAAAGTCCCACTCTCTCTCATGACTCGTGAAGTACCCTTCCACCAGCGTTGAGCATTCTCCCTCAACTGCAAAACCGCTAGCTTCAGTCTTCTCTCTTGAGAGTACTCCACCGCATCAAACAACTCTTCCATATGCTCTAACCAGCCTTCATCCATCAAACCGCCCTCGGCACCAGTAAATGGCATCAAACAACTCTTCCATATGCTCTAACCAGCCTTCATCCATCAAACCGCCCTCGGCACCAGTAAATGTCAGGGGATTCATCCTCTGGAACGTAACCAAAACTAGTTCCATCTCGCCAATCTGTCGAGTCACATCCTCTACCTCTGTCTTTCTAGCACGACGACGCAAAGGTATACTCTACTGCTCAACATCCTCATCGCTACCCAGAGATCTAGACTCATCACCAGTCTGCCTAGCGATTCTACTCCTACCTCTCCTCGACGCCATCTACCAAAGTCTCAGAGGTAAGCAACAAAACAAATAATCACAAAGGCAGATAAATCACAGAGTCAATCAAAATCAAAACTCAAACTCTGTGCCTAGACTCGAGTGTGATGGAAAAGAAATCGAGCTTATCCCATTTTAAGCTCTGATACCAAAAATGTCAGGCTCAGTGCGCTAATCATAGATTAATACTCATTTAATCCAAAAAATACGGAAGCATTCAAAATTTGGGCTAAAATTTTTCGAATTTTGGTCCTGATCCAATATATCATTCAAAATACTCTTATATCAAAATAAAGAGTTTAAATCAAAACTCAACAACACAACAGGTAAATAAAAAGTAGTCAATCAACTACAGATCCCCAAACATAAATAAAGGCACAGGACATCCCCTGGCTCAATATATCATACATATAACTGGGACACAAATCAAAATGGGGATCGACCAGCTGAAGCTCCACTCTATCCGGCTTGGTTACCTGAAGAACCTGCAAAGGCCAATCATCGACACAAGCAGCCCAAAAACATGGAAAATAAAGTAAGGTCAAAACCTCAGTACGAAGAGAACTCATAAAACAACAAATCATAAAACATGCAATATTCACATCATGATATGCATGAGGCTATCAACGAAATCGGTCTTCTAGGCCAACAACTCAGCTGGCAAATCTCAAGTGAGCCTCAAATGCCATGCACAGCCAATCAGCCTGTGGAAATCATCGGTCCGTGATATTCGGGTCCGTTGACCATCACAGCTCGGTGGTCTTCTGGTGCAACAACTCAGCCGGACACCACTCCGATGATAGCATTTGACCTTTCAGGCGCGACAACTCAGCCGGCCGATCATAATGCTAGCTCGACTCAGGTCATCAATCGAATATAAGGCTCAAAATGTATGCATGAATGCCAGGAACATCAATTCAACAGCATACATAAATCAAATCGTAAACAAAACAGAAAATCAACAAGCACAGTCAGCTAAATTTATTCAAGTAGACATCCCAATCACAGCATTCAAATCATGCTGGAATATTCAAATGCTTATGCCCAAAGCTGTTTAAATAAGATCAATTCGTACCTCAAATCTCAGAATCTATCTCGACAGATCATGCAGAACGCAGCTCCAACAGCCTACTCAAGTCTGCTCACCAGCTCCTCAAAAGCTCAATGGAAAATGCTTACAAGCCCAAATCTGTCAAGATACCTAACAATCAGCTTACACCAAAGCTCATGCAGCTTACAACCTAAAGTCGCGTAGCTTTAAACAACTACCTCAACTCAACAGAGTACTGCCCAGTTCTAAATGAAAGCTTAAAAGAAGAAGAAATCACTTACTCACAAGTTCTAAAGAACAAAAGAACCACTGGACAACAATCGTGAAGTTATCGAACTCTGAAACTACTTCGCGCTCCTTCAACTCGTCTATTCATGTCACCAAACTGGTATCAATCGAAAGCCCTAAGAAAGACGATCTCAGCGCCACTAATCTTGCTCCAAAGGGCGGCATAAAATGACGGCAATTGACGTATAAAAGGTTCAAATGAACAGTACTAATCGAGGGTTCTCGGGAAAAAATATAAGAAAATATCGGATTCAAATTCCTCTAAGTGTTGATTGACACTTATATTTAAATCCTCAATTCAAAGCTACAGTGAAAGTCAATCACCGACAAACTCAGATCTCAGCGCTATTCAGATCTCAGCGCTACCCAGATCTGGCTCCAATATCGCAGATCTAACCTCGCTACGCTAACTATCGCACCAACATCAAATGGCATTGCTCTACTAATCAAAACGACGTAGCATAAGGGTCCCACTTAACACAACAGATCTCACATAAAAGACCTACTCGCGAACATCCAGATATGGACAACTCTAAACCGCACCGATCTACACTAACTCACGAACCGGACCAATACACACAGTACCATTGACCAACATTTGACTTCTCTTTGCTAATAAAATCTGTTTCCTCTCGCCACAACAAATCTGACTAGTACCCAAAACAACACCGTATCACTTATACTCAAAACGACATCGTTTCACTTCCTTCTCAAGGGGAATCACTCAAACACCCGAGGAACATCTAAAATCTGATTCTCGCTAACACTCACGTGGGAATCCTAATAGCTTACCTTCTCCAAGCCACTCGATATCGATTAACATAGATCTGATCTGTTCTTCGCCAAATCTGAAAATCCGAAAATCACCAACGGAAAAACCAAATCCTTCAAATTTGAAAACCCAATGGTTAACTTCTCTTATTAGCTAATCCTCGCCCTGATCTGATTACTAATAAATTACCAAATTAAAAATTTCTAGTCCTCACATAACCTTTGTCACTGTTCACCCAAACCTTATCTTCTCAGATAGCCAACGATAGACGTCTCCGCTTGGAGCAATGTTGGTACCATTGGACTCCTATTTCCAAACCCGTCTTTTCCTTACCAAATTCGGAGCCAGTAGCTGGCTTGAGAGAGAGTGAGATTGTAGTCCAAGCTTACGCTTTCTGCGTTTTCCGACCGAGTTGTTCTTCGGTTCAGGTAACGACTTTTGGTAAGTTCTTATCTTCATTTTCCACTTTGTTTAAAACTAGTAATCATTATTTTGGAGTTCATTTGAGCCGGGTTGAGTTAGTAGTTCTGAGATCTATTTTGTTTGAGTAGTTTCTGTTAGATGATTTTGTTTAGATTAAGCATATTGTAGCTTTATTGGTTGAAGTAGACGTTCCTGCCAAGATTTCTCCATAGAGAGTTGGGAAGCAGAAGGTGGTTAGTCGGACTTGGTTGTTTCAACTTGCACGATCTGTTACGTGTTGGTGTTCCGCTATTCCCACGAGCTGTTGTAGGTATTGTTGGTCAGTAGTTGAGGTACAGATCGGAAATAGTATTTATAGCTTTCGTAGAGTATGAGTATGTGCTTTGTGTGGTTTACGTGCTATGTGTTCAGATCTTTTCCAGTGTATGAGTTGTATTTGGCTTGTGATTGTGTACCCATACTGGCACGACATTGATGCATGCATGATTCTTATTGAGCCTTGAGAATCTTATGCTAGCTGATGCATATATGTTGATTGAGTGCTTCCTTGTGGAGTGGTTGTTGATGTTCATACTCACGAGGGATAACACTGAGAGAGCACCTGGTAGCTCCTGCCCCCTCAGTTTGTTGTGGCCTGGATAGGTGGTGGCGGGTGGTCGTAGTGAACCTTCTTTTGCCGTCTCGGCCAAGCGGGTAGCTCCCGTCACCCTTGATGATGAGCCACATCTAGTTTCTGTTGGGCCTGCCCGGGTTGCTTCCGAACTCCGGATGACGTTGCCACATGTAGACCATTTTTCTTGGCCTCCAATTAATACCCGATATTTATCGTTATCGGACATGCATTTCATAGCACATTGCATATATCATACATACTTCGTTTGCTGTTTTATTGTTCTCCGTACTGGGTTTTGACCCCTTGTTCCTCTAAAGCTGTTGGTTATTTTCTTTGCTATTCAGGTTACGCAGGTACTTCAATTGGCCCAGGTGGTGCGTCAGCTAGTGGAGCCCCGAGGGTTGATCGTGTGTCCCAGTTATATATATTATATTTTTCATCGAGTAATTTACCAAGGGATGCCCTGTGTAGTTGTTACACGGTTGATTTGATGTTAGTGCCTTGATGATATGTATATATTCTCGGGAGTCTTTATGCTGTTTATGTTTTGGTTTTTGTAATAAAGCCTTCATTTTTTGAGTAAGCTCATATTTTTGAATGTATTTTTGTTCAAGCTAAAAGAAAAATTTTAACACACTTTTAAGCTTCCGCATTATTTCGTTAATTGTGTGCTAAATCTTGGATTTTGAGCACTAGGTCTGACAACTGGTCATCGAGCACCCTCCTCATTTCAAGTTCCCTAACATTGGAGAGTATGATGGGACAGGAGACCCCGAGAAGCATCTCTCGATGTTTGAAAATGTTGTGCTTCTTCACGAGTATGCTGACCCCATTAGATGTCAAGTCTTCCTACCACCCTTGTCAGGTCAGCACAGCAGCGGTTCAACCTTCTCCCAGCTGGGAGTATCAGGAACTTACAAGACTTTAATCGGACATTCCTCCTTCAGTTTTCCATTAGGAAGAAATAACATGTGACGATGTTGAAGCTTTTCAACGTAAAGTATAACAAGTGGAGTACATTAGTCACTTCAACAAGACTATTCTCGAGGTGCCTTCGGCCACCCCGAACTTGATGATTGCGGCATTCACTCTAGGCTTACAAGGGGTGATTTATTCAGATTCTTGATCAAGAAACCCCAAAGATGTTTAATGAACTCTTGAACAGAGTAGAAATATTTCAATATGGTGGAGTAGTGTTCGCACGGAGAGCTCATCTTGAGGTCCCCAGACTCTGGGTGCCATGGACTCACAGTAGCCCGAATAAATCAATTGATAGCCGAAGCACAAAAGCAGGTCCCATCTCGACGACCTGAGAGAAATCCTCCATCCAACCCGAGACCTCGCTGAGAGCCCAGAAGCGCAAGGAAGAATCTGATGCCTTGGAATATAGTTCGCCTACAAGCATGTTAGGCTAAGTTCAGCTCTTATTTTTTTTCTGTAAATACTATACTTTATAGAAATGAAAAATTATTTCTAGAACAAGTGACTCGATCAAAACATGATCATGTTGCATTAATCCAAAACCTCGAGTTGCAGCCTTATACACACTGTTAAGCCCTTCCAGGTCGTAATTCTAAAGTCCGATCCATTCGGCATTATTAAACCCGACAATCTCGGCATCTAAAGTCCGATCCATTCAGCATTCTAAAGTCCAATATGTTGGGCATTATTAAGCATGACCAGCTCGGCATTATAAAGTCCAATCCATTTGGAATTATTCAGCCCGACGAGCTCGGAATTTTACGTCCAATCCGTTCTCCATTATTAAGCCCGACCTGATCGACGTTCTAATTTCTGATTCTTTCGGCATTATTAGCCCATGCTTGGCAGTATGTAAGCTTAACCTTCTCGGTACCATCAAAACCCAATTCTTATTGGCAATACCTTGGTAGCAGCCCTACCTGACTGCATATATAAGCCAGACCTGCTCGACAGTATGCAAGCCCGACCTTCTTGACATCATAAAATCCCAATCTCATTGGCAATACCTCGGGTAACAGCCTTACCTGAGTGCATCTATAAGCATAACTCATGTTGGCATCAGGTCTGACATGTCGACAGTATGTAGGTCTGACCTGCTCAGCACCAGGAAAGCCCAATTCTCAATGGCAATACCTCGGGTAGCAGCCCTAATAGAGTGCATCTATAATCCGCCTCCTCGGCAGATGTAACCCTGACCTGCTCGACATCATCAAATCCCAACTCTTGTTGGCACCAAGTCCGACATGCTTGGCAGTATGTAAGCCCGACCTGCTCGGCACCATCAAAGCACAATTCTAATTGGAAATACCTCGGTAAAAGCCCTACCTAAGTTAATCTATAAGCCCAACCTGCTCGGCAGTATGTAAGCCCAACCTTCTTCGCACCATCAAAGCCCAAACTCTTGTTGGCCCCAAGTCCGACCTGCTAGGTAGTATGTAAGCCCGACCTGCTCAACACCAACAAAGCCAACATTGTTGGCACCAAGTCTGACCTGCTCGGCATCATCAAAGCCCAACTATTGTTTGCACCAAGACCGATCTAATTTGCAAGCCCGACCTACTCAGCACCATCAAAACCCAAATATTTTTGGCACCAAGTCCGAATCTGTAAGTTCGACCTGCTAAAAAAATCTGTAATCCCGACCTGCTAGGAACCATCGAATCCCAAATATTATTGGCACAAATTCCGACCAGCTCGGCACACTATTAAGCACTGCGCAGCTCCACACTCTATTAAGCCCGACCAGCTTGACATTCTGTTAAGCCCGATTAGCTCGATAATTTATAAAGCCCAACTCTTGTTGGCACAAAGTCCGATCGGCTAGGCACTCAAACCCAGTTCATATTGGCGAACATCTCGAGCAACAAAACATGATTAATCTGCTCGGTGGCACAAAATCTTCTCTTGACTCAAGAGTCTGAACGTCCCGAACTTTTCTAAAATATTGTCTTCAAATAAAGACATAAAATTTTTATTTTCAAAGTACCTCAAAACATAAAGGCAAAAACATTCAATAAAACTCAACAAACATCATGTCCAAAACAATGTAAGTTTCCTCAATTCCTCATAAATTAGACATGAGGAGTCTCTACCTGGAGCTGTTTAGTAAGTTTTAATATTGATGATGGAATTTAATTAAGGGGGGAGGAATTTTAGTGTCCAGCTGATCACGCAAACCACATGCTTGAGATAAAAATTTTAAAATGATTTAAATTTTAATTGAGGCTTTAAATAGTAATGATGGTTATATTAGAGAATTTAAATGTGTTTCTTGAGGATTTCTGATTTCAGATGACTATCCAGTTCTGGGCCACAGAGGGATGATCGAGGAAGATAGAGATAACTTTAAAAAATATTCAAAAATTTATTTTAAATATTCTAGGAGAAAAAAATATTTATTTTTAATACACCATATCAAAAGAGAGGCTCACTTTCATGTAATATTCAGTTTCCGTACCATTTTTATCAGCCGAAAAACACCCCTAAAAATACCTAAGGTGGTCGTGAGTTCCAAGGGCAAGCTTGAAGGAAATTTCTTCTCCCGATCCATTCTGACGTTTCCGATAATGTGTATTTGCGATTTTTACAACAAAAGGCAAGTTTTAAACCTTAGTTTCAGCCACTTTCAGGTCAGATACGTGTTTTTTGTTGTGTTTATGCATGGGAATTGATTTAAATATCATTTTAAACAGCAAGATACAAGTTCTGAATATTGTTGCTCAACTTTCGAAATTCTGCATTTTTTGTTCAAAGCTCATGTTGTCAGTGTTCAGGGGCTGTTGCTGCTTGGTCTTGCGGTTAAGAGGTCCATTAAGTTGTGTTGTATAAGCTTGGTACATTGTAGAAGGCGTCCAGGTGAGGATAGGAAAGGTTGAGCCATCGTGTATTGGTCAAGGCAGATTGTAGGATGAAGGTGGGAGATTGTTTCTGTATGGTAGTGCCTTTTTCCTGGGTTTGAGTCATTAGGGGTCCTTGGTGGATGGTTGAGGCATGTTTATGGATTTTAGGGAGTACCGTAGAGTAGCTGGTTCGAGTAGCAGCTGGTCTAGTTGCTGCAAGCGTGAGGGCATGCAAGGAGGGAAGGGAAATGGGGTTGTCGGATTTTATGTGTGCTGCATAGTTTCAGATTGGCTAGGAGTCACAACGATGGTTAGAAACAAGGTCTATAGTGTCTTAGGATGTTGTATGTTGTGTGGTTCGTGGTATAGGTGGTGTGGAGCATTTATTTAAATGAAGGCAAGGAGTGATCGGTGCTAGAGTTTTGGTTCATGCAGAATGGTAGAATCCAGAAAGCGTGGGTGAGGTTGATGATGGTCCCGGAAATAGGATCACTAAGCAAATAGGAGTTCAGAAGGGGGGGGGGGGGTTGAATGAACTCCTTCGATTTTTCTATTTCAAAGTTCTTTTAAAAAGTTTGGATCTCAGTTTTATGCAAACTTCTCAGCCAACAAAATATGTGCGGAAATAGGCCGATTGGTTTGTGAACAATGAACAATGTGCAAACACAAAATAAATGCGTAAATAAGAGATTGAGTCGAGAGTTTGTTTCTGGAAGTTCGGATATCAATATCCTACGTCTCCCCTTCTTCCTCCTCGGAAGGTAGCACTAAAAGACTTTGATGTGAGTAGCCTTTCTACAAACACCCGATCCCGTAACCCGCAGCTACGAGAACTCCTAGCGCTTTACAATACTTCACGCATACTTCGCTGCTGATTTTTAAAATGTTTTGAACGTTTTACGAACTTCTTTGAATAGACAGTGCGTTTACAGACTCAATGAATATATCAATGAAAACACGAAACTAGAGACTGTAAATATCTTCTGGTATCAACAATGAACAACCAGAAGATTGACTCGAATGTTTTTCTAATGAAGATCAAACGATAAGTTTTTCGAGTCTTGAGCTTTTTGAAATATCAACGAAGTGAAAGCTCTGTTTGAATTTTGGCAGCGTTACAGCAAAGATAATAAGCGAAGTATGTCTTCTTCAACGCCGCTGCTGATATTTATAGGCTTCGACTGCAACGGTCATATTAATTCTCCAAAGGAAAATGAATCCCGTTTGAATTACTGCCAAAATCGTACACCGTAAATCCTGCTCCACTGCAAGGTCAAACGCTCATCCACAGAGCCAATTTGTCTTCTTTCCATTTTTTTGTAAGCATGGAGAAACGGCCTCTGTACACTGTACTATTCACCCAAAATAGTACCTAACTTGTTTCCTTCATTCCAGGCAACTGTACGATCGTACAAATCTTTTCCTTATGAGCAAACGATCGTATATCAAACACTTTGAGCTTGCGCCTGAAATAAGTTTGGTAACCAGCACTAACATCCATCATCATTGTCAAGAACTTCGACTGGAAAAACGCTTGGAAGAATTCACCTGCTGAAATGCATATGCGTTTTTCCATCTGCTGATTCCTTTAGCAATAAAACGATGTCGTGTCAACTTAATCAAGTGACTCCGTTTTGCTATCTTTGAATTACATCTGCTGGTTAACACCAAGTAGTGCATCTGCTGGTTTTTCTAAGAAACGCTTCTGCTGAATCAATCAAAACAATACGCTGTCGTTCCAACTAAATCAAACGCTGTCGTATCGCAATCTTCAACAAATAGACTTAACCAACTGCTGAACTTCTTCAACAAAGTATCTGCTGAATACTTCATCTGCTGATACAAAACTGTGCACTCCAACGACGTCGTTCTAACTTATCAAAACGCTGTCGTTTAGCAATCTTTAGCAAAACACGCTGAGACTCAAAACTGTACCTACTGATCGAGACAACAACATCTGCTGAATTCTCACGAAGAATCTATCTGCTGAATTACTCAAACCGTTCAACTTCTGATCGCATACCATCTGCTGAAATCTCACGAATAACTCCAACTGCTGACTTTGCTACTGTAGAAAGATATACTCCTGCGACAACCGATTGTCCAATAGCATCTTGTCTTATTTTTGTTATCACCAAAACTTATAAATATTGTTCTAACAATTTCCCCTGTTGGCATCAGCATCGAGTACTGTTTGAACAATGCGTCGCTGAGCCATTTCCACTCTTTGCTTAAAAGTTGGAGTCACAGCACTGCCTTCAATTTGAGTATTCACAGGCTTTTGAAGTCCTCGGCTGCCACTTTCCCCCTTTTTGTCAGCACTGCCCCTATGAATATAATCAACAAGCTCACTGAGCTGGGCATGAATAACGTTATGATTTTCCTGTGCTGAACTTTGGAATTCAAGAAGCTGGTGGGAAAGGGCTTCCTTGGTAGCCTCAGCATCCTTTTGAATAGCATTTATGCGAGAGGCCATGATGTCCACTTTCGCATTAACAGCTTCCACTACTTGTCGAACATCCTCTAGTCCTTGAAAAATAGAAGCATTCTGACTGAGGACATTTTTGCGAAATTCATTGAAGCGAATAGTGTGGACATCATCGAGAGTGCGGACTTCTTGTCGTGCTCCCTGAGATAAATTTCTGAATATATCTTCTTGATCCCTCAGGGAGTCACATACGCTCTGCTCGATTTTGTGCATCCTGGATGAAATTTCACTCTGAAATGCAAACATCTGTTCTGAAAGAGCAGATTGGAAATCGGCAAAAGCAGCAGAGAGATCTGGAGAAATAGTAGGTCGAGAAGATGCAGTCGCATCAATATCTGTCTGATCAAAGCGCAGAGAAGAAGAACTATCAGGAGAGATAGGAGAAGATGGATGCTGATCCAAAGAAAGCTGTACACTCGGAACAACTGACTGAGCAATCTGTACACTGCGAAAAGCTGTTCTATCCAACGCTATAGATGAAAGAAACTCTGAGATATCTGCTGTAGATAAACTGCTAAACAAACTGTACTGAATGTGAATAGTGCAAAACTGAGACAAATGAAGAGAAAATACTGTCGGCTGGCGAGAGGCAAAACAAGAATCAGTCTCAACAATCTCCAAAGCTCTACAGAAGTTGATGGAGCCAACTGGTAATAATCTTCGAGAAGCACAAAAATCAGTTACCTCCAAGCAAAAATCCGCCCATCTCTTCTTCATCAGCCTAAAAACTACACTCATTGAAGGTAGAGTGTCATCAAATTGCCGCGGACGGGGAACTTCAGTAGAAATAACCTTCCGGGGAATTTTAACCCACTTATCAGCACAAAGCTCCACCGTCCACAATCCATCAACCAAAATCATTTTCCTAATCCAGCACAACGATCGAGTGTTTGAGTTGGTTCTGGCAATTACAGCGCCTCGATCGCGTGGGCTCCCTTCAAAAATTTTAGAGCAGCAGGGCTTGTTCCAGATAAGATTATGAGCTCGCGCCTCCTTGGCCAACTCCTCCAATAAAGAAAGATAGAGGTCCAAAAGCAGCTCAATTACTTGAATATCAACAGCCGATGAGCCTTGGCCAAGAACAAAGTTAGCCCTCCATGCATCCAAGAACTTCCACACCAAAACTGTTCTATACTTGAGCAGAATATAAAATTTTCGCTGAATAGCTTCCTGAGGAGACTCTGTTTCTCCCCAGGACAGAACTTGCTCTTCCTTCCTATACATTTCCTCAAAATTGATCGTAGCCAGTTTCTTCAGGCTAAAAGAATGAAAGAATGAAGCGACCTCATCAATTACCTGTGCTCGCAAACTCACAAGCAAATCGATGTCAGCAGAAATCAAAGAATAGTGCTCTGCAGCAGGATTGCCCTTAACAGGGTCTTTCTCCACCAAAACTTGTTTCCCTTTATCTCCAGCAGGGATGCGAGGAAGACTCTTCAGAAACCAGGACCATTTAGAAACGCCTGGAATTTTTATTGATTTGCCCATCGAAATCTTAGTAACCTCCATGCATGTAGAGGGTAGAGGAATATCAACTGGAATCGTCAAGAGTATATCATCCAGCGACATTTGCTCATCAGCACTAAGCGTATCCACTGCAGAGATTGGGGCCACAAATTCCTCGACCTGCTGAACTCCAACAGCAGGAGCAACATCCACAGTTGCTATCTCATCCTCAGTGTCACTCGCAGTGACCACTGGACGTTCAGCCTCCCACTACTTAACAAGATCATCATAAGGAAGATCAAACCAGTTCTTCTCTTCAGTAACAGCTGGTTGAGCTATGTCAGCAGGTGCATCAGCTGCTCGCGTTTCATCGAGCACCTGCTGAATTTTCAAATCCACAGCATCAGCAGATGAGCATCTAGGCTCCTCAACATCTAAAGGCTCCGCTACTTGCTGAATCGGTATAGCTTCTTCAGCGACCTTTACCAACTCCATAGAAGAAACAGATTTCTTCTTGAAAGACCTCTTCATTTTGGGTACTGCTGCTCCAACATCAGCAGCAGGTCTGTTCTTCGAGACAGCCTTTTTCTTTGCTGCCCCAGTGACCTCTTCAGCACCATCTCTATCATTGATGGAAACAAAACGAAGCACGGTCTTCTTAGTGAGGACCTTGGACGCTGGGAACTCTGAGGACTCACCCAACTCCAAAGAAGGAAAAGTCGTCAACAACAGACTAATTTGAATTGCAAAGCCCTTGGCTTTCTTGGACCCCGCAGAAACCATCTTCTTCAAGATACTGAACAGAAACTTAGCCCAGTTCATCTTAATCTTGCAAACCACCGCCGTTATCAACGAAAATTTCTCAACCGTGATAGCATTGAAAGATCCGGCCTTAACAGAAATTGCTTTAGCCATAATATCACAGAGAAGGCGAAAGGGCATATTCATTTGGTTCTTCCTTCCTGATAAATTGATCGGCTCACCAGACAGAGAAACGATGCTCCTTGCATCAAAAATTGCATCCTTAGGCATCTCAGACAAATCCCCCAAACCATCAACCGGCAGCTCAAAAGACTCTGCAAACAGCTCCTCAGAAATTTCCACTAACTGACCACCCACGGTACTGATAACCACCCCACTGCGAACAGATGCATTCTCAAAGAAATCAACCAAAGCATCTTCATAAACTACTGCAGGGCATCCCAATACGATAGAGCAAATAAGCAAGGTGAAAGATAATGAACAGCCAGATGGTAAATATGTAAAGAATGCAAAGAGTTTGGAGAGAGAAGATGTTGATGTGACTGTTTGCATGATAAGACACGTGTCAACCATCCGTTAGCGCGTACTGTTTTGAAAAAGATTTGAAAATTTTCAAAAAGCTTTGATCGTACGGTGAAAATCATTTTCCAAAATTTAATCAAATAAAGCACAAAAATAGATAACTTCGCGCAAAAGGTAAATAGTCACATCTGCTGATACAGTAAGTGTAAAAACACTACTGCTGATTCGATTTTGCGCTGAGGGTGGCAAGTGCTGATAACTTATAAGCACCAGCAGTATACACGCAACTGCTGATTATGTCCAGCAGCAACATGTTCTGCTGACGTCACGCTTATTAAATCAGCACTTGGTTCCCCCTACGACTAATATACTCCAAACGCATGAAATGCTTATTTCAGCAGGTAGGCTAGTCGTTCCCCCTGAACAACAAACCAGCTGCTGATTTAAGCAAAGGCTTATAAACCTGCAAAAGCGTTAGTGCACAAACAATTTAAGGCAACTCAAGAAGACCTAAAGAGTTTCTAAAATAAGAAAACTTAGCGTCAGGCAGAGGCTTTGTGAAAATGTCAGCTACTTGCTGCTCAGTTGACACATACTCCAGCCGAACGTCCTTCTTTAGCACGTGGTCTCTAATGAAGTGATGCCTTATATCGATGTGCTTGGTTCGTGAATGCAGCACAGGGTTCTGAGTGATTGCAATAGCACTTGTGTTGTCACAGAGAATAGGAGCTTCAGAAGCATCAATGCCATAATCCTTCAATTGGTGTTGAATCCACAGGATTTGTGCGCAACAACTGCCAGCAGCAAGATACTCCGCTTCAGCAGTTGATGTGGAAATTGACGTTTGCTTCTTACTGAACCAAGAGATCAGTCGATCCCCTAAGAATTGACAAGTACCACTTGTGCTTTTGCGATCAATCCTGCAACCTGCGTAATCTGCATCACTATACCCAATTAGATTAAAGCCTGAGTCTTTGGGATACCAAAGACCCACGTTGGAAGTACCCTTTAAATACTTGAGGATTCTCTTCACAGCAATATAATGTGATTGCTTTGGCTCTGCTTGGAATCTAGCACACATACAGACAGCAAACATGATGTCTGGTCTGCTTGCAGTCAAGTAAAGCAAAGAGCCTATAATACCACGATATAAAGATACCTCAATGGCAGATCCAGCTTCATCTTTGTCCATCTTGATCGTGGAGCTCATGAGAGTAGCTGCTGCTGAACTATTTTCCATTCCGAACTTCTTCAGCAGTTCTTTAGTATATTTGGCCTGGTTGATGAATATTCCATTCTCCAACTGGCGCACTTGTAAGCCCAAGAAGAAAGTTAGCTCCCCCATCATACTCATTTCAAATTTGTCCTGCATCAACTTGGAAAACTTCTTGCACAGTTTGGGGTTAGTTGACCCAAAGATAATATCATCAACATAAATTTGAACAAGTAAAACATGATCATCCTTAACAAATTTAAACAAAGTTTTATCTACTGTGCCTATTGTAAATTTATGTTCCAGCAGGAAATTTGTGAGTGTATCATACCAAGCTCTGGGTGCTTGTTTCAACCCATATAGAGCTTTGTCCAGTTTGTAAACAAACTCAGGATTTGTGTGATGAATGAAGCCAGGAGGTTGTGCAACATACACTTCCTCTGTCAAGATGCCATTAAGAAAAGCACTATTGACATCCATCTGAAAGACTTTGAAGTCTTTATATGCAGCATATGCAAGAAACATGCGTATGGCTTCTAATCTAGCTACTGGAGCGAAAGTTTCATCGAAATCTATTCCTTCCATTTGCCTAAAGCCTTGCGCTACCAGTCTAGCTTTATTTCTTGTAACTATTCCATCTTCATTCAGTTTGTTCCTAAAGACCCAACGAGTTCCTATGACTGAATGATTCTTAGGTCTAGGTACAAGTTGCCATACTTTATTTCGAGCAAATTGATTCAATTCTTCCTGCATAGCTTCTATCCAGCTTGGGTCAGCTAAAGCTTCATCT
>KV013063.1:159249-221093 GCA_001598015.1 Dorcoceras hygrometricum
GCATTGCACGCATAAACAGTTCAGCTCTTCTTAGCATAACATTTCAGCAGCACACACAAGCACGAATCTTGAACAGATTTATGTTGTACATAAATCTGTTTGAGTTGTTTTAAAATATAGGATTCAGTTCTGGTATTTTCCGCATGATTTTTAAATCATACCAGATCGGTTTCCGGTGCTCTTCTAGTGAGTTTTTATGTGTTCAAGAACAACGAGCTATTGCAGCTCAAGTGTGTATCGGCGGCGCGCAAAATTTTTAATGGTTATCAAAACAGCGCCTGCTGATCTTTTTGATCCTTACTATCGGACCAACAAGTGGTATCAGAGCAGGTTGTTCTTGAACGAGCACTAATTTTAAAACACATGTGCTATGTTTTTAATGTTTTAAATAGTTTTGAGAAGCTTATTTTATGAAGGCCAGATTTGTTTTAATATAGAACCGGTTTTTCGCTTGATGAACTGTCGGGATGCGCGAGTCTCGGGCAGATGCCAAGCTTCTATTTTCGTTGTGCTGTAAGATCACTTGGAGCGAGGCTCAGTGACAAGCACATGGGGCGAGATAGAAGAATGAAAAATCTGAGCTGTTCTCTTTACTGGTTTTTCATAATTTTAAGTAACTCAGTAGCACGTGTTATTTAAAATATTTGTATGCTCTGATTTGTGTTTTAAATTGCTCTGGTTTGCGGATCTCAGCTGATGCAAAATTTTGTTTTGAAGTTTAAAATTGATTTGAGCTCATGTTATAAAAGGCAGGGAGAGTGGCGTCACTGTCATTTATAATTTTGAGATATGCATCAGCTTCGGTTTTTGAAAATCATATAGTGTTGCATATGGTGCTTCCCAAAGCTGTTTTCGGTTTTGAAAGTTAAAACTCCTGCTGTTTCGTTGTTTTGTTAAAACAGTGTAGGGAGAGCTTTTGTTTTAAATATGGGAAAACCAGCAGTTCACTCTCTTTTTGATTCCCACAAAAAGGGAGAGAATTGTTAGAACATGCATTGTTGATTTGAGGTTTTGTGTAAATCAAAAAGGGAGAGATTGTTGGATCTGTTTTTACAGATCCTAATTAAGTTTTGAATTACACAAAACCTATTGTTGTTATTCTAACAATTCTACTCTAGTGCGCAGATTTCAGATCGAAGAAATGTTCAGCAGATGGTTCACTATAAATGTTCAGCAGTTGGTTTGATGCGTTCATGGAATCAGCAGTTGAATTAGCGATGGAGACGTCCAGAGTTGATTCAGTTGTTTGTAATCAGGCGATGGCCAAAGTTGAACCAGCTGGAGCATAATAATCTAGCAGATGATGAAGATCAGCTGAGGCGCTAGATTTGGATTGAGCTGTGATGACATCAGCCTTGATGTCATCACAATCAGCAGATGGAGCGAAGCGCAAAGCTGAAGCGACGTCGTGTTGAGATTCAGCAGATGGATTAGTTGTTGATGACGTCATCGGTGACGTCATCCAGTCGCAAGAATCAGCAGGTAGCTTGCATCCAGACGCAAGAGGAAGCGACGTCGTGTGGAGAATCAGCAGATGGATTAGTGCTGATGACGTCATCGGTGACATCATCATATTCAGCAGATGGCTTGAGATAGCGCAAAAGAAAAGCGACGTCGTAGAGGAGAAAATTCAGCAGAGAGCTACTGTTCATCAGCAGATGCTATTGGAGTTAGCAATAGCAAAACGATGTCGTTTACATAAGTTGATACGACAGCGTTTTGCTCTTGCGCTATTATTCAGTAGGAAGATTCATATGGAGCCATCTGGATAGATGCTTGGAAACTATTGTTGTACGCAAATTCTACCAATGGTAACTTCAGATCCCAACTCTCTGAAAAATCCACAATACATGCTCTGAGCAAATCTTCCAAAATCTGAGTCACCCTTTCTGATTGACCATCTGTCTGGGGGTGAAAGACTGTGCTAAAGGTCAACTTCGTACCCATAGCTCTATGCAAACTTTTCCAAAAAGCTGAGGTAAACTTCGGATCTCTATCCGATACTATGGAAACTGGAACACAATGTAGCCTCACTATTTCCTTCACATACAAATCTGCATATCTGCTCACATCATATGTTGTCTTAAATGGTAAGAAGTGAGCAGACTTAGTGAGTCTATCTATTATAACCCAAATAGAGTTATATCCTTGAACAGTCTTGGGTAGACCAACTACAAAATCCATCGCTATACACTCCCACTTCCATTTTGGAATAAGCAGTGGCTTCAATAATCCTGCTGGTCTTTGGTGTTCAGCTTTCACCAATTGACAAGTCAAACACTCAGAGACAAATCTGGCTATGTAGCCACCAATACAACTTCTGGAGGTCCTTATACATCTTGGTACTTCCCGGATGTACAGAATATGGGGCTGTATGGGCCTCACCAACAAGATCTGATCTCAAGGTGTCTACTTGGGGCACCCAGATCCTGTCATGAAATCTGATTTTTCCTTCTTCTGAAATGTAGAGGTTGCTGCCTCTCTCTCTATCTTTCTTAACCCACTTCTGAAGTTGCTCATCTTTGGGTTGTCCCTCTCGGATCTGATCTATCAGATTTGACCTTATGGAGAGATCTACCAAAACCATAGTACTACCGCTGGGCACTACTTCTATTCCAGACTTCTCAATATCATACGCCAATGGTCTCTGAACAAAGAGCTGAGCTAATCCAACAGATTTCCTACTCAAGGCATCTGCTACCACATTGGCTTTTCCTGGGTGATAACTGATCGTGCAATCGTAATCCTTCACTAGATCTAGCTATCTCCTCTGCCTCATATTAAGTTCCTTCTGAGTGAAGAAATATTTGAGACTCTTATGGTCAGTGAATATTTCACACTTCTACCCATAAAGATAATGTCTCCAAATCTTTAGGTCAAATACTACAACTGCCAGCTCTAAGACATGCGTAGGATAATTTTCTCATGATTCTTAAGTTGTCTGGAAGCATAGGAAATCACTCTACGGTCTTGCATCAGTACAGCACCTAGACCCATCTTAGAAGCATCCGTATAGATGACAAACTTTCCTTGATCGGACGACATGGTTAGCACAGGGGCTTCTATCAGCGCTTGCTTCAACTTGTCAAAGCTGATTTGACATTCTGGAGTCCATTCATACTTAACCAGCTTTCTTGTCAGCGAGGTCAAGTGAACAGCTATCTTGGAAAATCCTTGGATAAATCGCCTAATATCCGGCTAAACCCAAGAAACTCCTTATCTCTAAAACAGATCTAGGTACTGGCCAGTCACGAACAGCTTCTACCTTGGCTGGGTCAACTTCTAATCCATCCTTAGATATAATATGTCCTAAGAATGCTACTTTCTCCAACCAGAAGTCACACTTGCTAAATTTAGCAAACACTGCTTATTCTTCAACACTTGAAGCACAATCCTCAAATGATCGACATGCTCAAATATGGTCTTAGAGTACACTAAGATATAATCTATGAACACAACTACAAATTGGTCCAGAAATGGTTGGAAAACTCTATTCATTAAATCCATGAAAGCTGATGGAGCATTCGTAAGTCCAAAATTCTTTACTAAGAACTCATAGTGACCATAACGAGTTCTGAAGGCTGTCTTATAGACATCTGATGCCTTAATCTTTAACTGGTGGTAACCAGACCTCAAATAGATCTTATAAAAGACTACTGATCCTTTCAACTGGTAAAAAAGATCTTCAATTCTAGGAAGGGGATATTTATTCTTAATGGTTAGCTTATTCAGCTCCCGATAATCTATACACAACCTCAGACTTCCATCCTTCTTCTTAACGAAAAGAACAGGGGCTCCCCAGGGGGACGTACTTGGTCTAATAAATCCTTTATCCAATAGATCTTGTATCTGTTCCTTTAATTCCTTCATCTCTGATGGAGCTAATCGATTGGGTGGTCTAGAAACTGAAGCTGCTCCTGGAACTAGGTCAATCAAAAATTATAGTTCTCTGTCTGGTGTTAATCCATGGATATCCTCTGGAAAAACCTCGGGAAACTCGTTCACCACCTCCACATCTGAAAGTTGGGGCTTACTACTCGTTAATAAGGACTACAAGCTTGCCAAAAATTCTACCCCTCCTTTCCTCAAGCAGCATTGAGCCTTAAGAGCTGATATAATACGGGGATCCTCCAAACCTGATTGGCTTCAAACTCAAATGGATCACCTCGGGGTGGATTGACCTCTACTGTTTGCAGTTTAATGTCTATCACTACTCCATACTTAGTCAACCAGTCTACTCCCAAAATTATATCGAACTCCGGCATTGGTAACACAATTAAATCTCAGTAATTAAATGCCCTCGAAGTCTAAGTTCTAAACCTCGAAACAAATCATGAGATACTAACTCTTCTCCCAAAGGTACTGTTACACATGGCTACTTGGTCAGGCTTGATGGGTAACTTCTTAGCAAACTTGGCTGCTATAAAGGAATGAGTAGCTCCTGAATCTATCAAAGCCATAGAAGGCAAACCAGCAACCATAATCTTACCCATGACTACTGTCGAGTCTGGGTTGGCTTGATCAGCTGTCATCACGTAGGCTCTACTGGTCACCAGTTGCCTTGGCTTTGGGCTTCAAATAGGCCCTGGCAACCCACATCTGTAGCAGACATTCTATCCAAGTCTACATTGACCAGGATGCATCTTTTGGCACTTAGTACACACCGGTCTACTGTTAATAGCTGGAACTGCACTAATCGGTTGGATCGGTAGAGGTTTCTGCTCTTGAGGCCTCTGCTGATTCTTATTCTGTTTCTTGAATGGAATCTGATCCTTCTGCAGAAAGGCCTGCCCCTTCTGCTTCCTTTCTTCATCAAAATCTTTCCAGTCTCTTTCAATTCACAGGGCTCTATCCATTTCTTCCCTGTAAGTCTTGGGCACAAATAGACTACCGTTCATCTTGAACATAGGCTTTAATCCTTCCGCAAAATGACTTAACTTCTCTTCTGGGTCATTACATATCAAAGCCACAAAGTAAAACCCTCTTTCAAATGCCCGCACATACTCCTGTACGGTCATGCTCCCCTGTTTCACGATAAAAAATTCCCTCTTCAGTTCAGACCTCTTGTCTGCCGTGAAGTATTGCTCAAAGAATACTTGTTTAAAATCTTCCCAAGTAAGATTCAACAAATCCACAGACAGCTTAGCTCCTTCCCACCAAATCATGGCGTCGTCTCTTAACATGTAGATAGCACACCTAGGCCTATCTAAATCTGGCATCTGGAGGTACTCAAAGATAACCTCCATCGATTTGATCCAGCTTTCAGCAACTAATGGATCCATTGTACCACTAAACTCCTTCGGCTTCTGCCTTCTGAACTTTTCTTGAGGATCATCATGGCTTGGCCACCTACTGGTAGAAGATTGGCCATTACCCCTGCCGGTTTTTCTACCAGTAGTATTAGGAGTTGAGCGATACTAGCATTACTGTCAGGACTAGTTTCTTCTAAGGGATTACCTCTTCTACCTCTTCCGCTTCCTGACATATTATAATCTATAGCCCGTAATCCACCACATATAATTATCAGAACATGATAAAAATTTAAAGACAATGCTCTGAAAAATAAACTCACAGCTTTGGAGAAACGGTCGATGAAATCTGATCCAACTGACAGTGCATGAGTTTATCTCAGGAACATTGCTCTGATACCATGTTGTGACACCCGAACTCACGGGGTCACGTATTTGGGGTGAAATAAAATTTTGAAATAAAAAGAAGGTCTAAACGGCATTTTGTTATAAGCTGTATTTCTTATAGCTTAGAAAAACTTTCGAAACACAAATACAAAGCTGACAAACACACTGTTGGCACCAAGTACTGAAAAATTGCGGAAACAGATTTCGTATATATATATACACTGGAATTGCGGCATTACAACATCTGAAATTCTATATTAATTTACTACTGTTGCAATTGATCTAATACAGATGTCTATGATAAAAGACAACAACAGCTAAGACACGGAAAACGCTGTCCATAGATAAACACTTCACCACCCAGCTGTATCAGTTTCCACCTTCCGCTTGTCCCTTAACTGTCTCACCTACACCATTTTAAAAGCTAATGAGCCTAAGGGCTCAGCAAGTAAAATCTGAGTATTAACAAAGTCATTTAATGCAGGCAGACATCTGAACATTTACATAAATCGGTTTAAAGGAACTTCTTTTAAACATAAGCATTCTTTCGTAAACTTTCTTTTGTTGGGATTGGTCCGGATCCGCACCCCGGCAGGCAGCGGAAGAATAAAAATAGAGTACCGGGATGCGATCAATACGAAAAATTCAATCATCAATGTATCAACATACATAGGGTGTTTCAGGCGTGTTACCTCGCTGGCACTTGTGCCTGGCTCCAACCGGTGTTTCAAGAACCCGGCGCTTCTCGATTCGTAAACTTGGGTGCGGGGACAATAACCCAGATCCCTTCATTATTTTCTTAAACATTAGAATTTATGGCTTAAAAGCTCTTCTTAGGTCCAATGTGCACTGGATCAAATGACTTCTGATATCATTTCTAGCATATAGCTCATTGTGAAGAGGCAACCGACATCTGGACGACTGCTCACCCTTCCTTTATGAAAGGGCAACTGACATCTGGACAGTTGCTCACCTTTCCTTTATGACCGTCTGTTATCTATGTCATAAATCCTGAAAATAAACTTTTGTTACTTTAAACTGCTTATCCTTTGAAATCTTCTTTGAAATTTCCTTTGATAATCATCAAGGTTCAGTACTTTTAAAACTCGCTTCCCATTTTAAAACATTTTCCGAGTATCAGATTTGACTACTTGAAAACAATCACTGAAACAAAAAATAGATTTGTCTAAAAGAAACTGTACAGGAAAGCAAAACAGATTCCTCAGGTGGAACGTAACATTGAACAGATGTGACAACAAGGAATTGTACTGTTAGCGTGGAACAGATCTGACTGTGAAAATTACATCGCTAACATTGAAACAGATGTCGTGGGTCAACTCAGATGTCAACGCACGAACAGTGTTTGGAAAAGAAACAGATGTATCTAATGGAATATTGTTTAGGAATAAAACAGCTGCTACTTGATCAACTCAGATGTCAACGCAACTAAGTTGGTCAACTCAGATGTCAATGAATAATCGCAAGGGACTCAGCAGTGAAGTATTTGAAACTGTGAAATCTGACCAAAATATGATGTGTAGCGAAAACACGAATCTGAATTGAAAACTGCTGATTTAATTAAAAGATTTATTTCTCTAACATAGGAAACAAAGTCTGAATAAGAACTTGGTGCTGCAACATCACGAATGACATCTACGATACCAGTTCTGCCTATCAAACCAGACTTAGTTTTTTATTCGACTAGCATCTCCGATTACATAGAGTCAAGCTTATATGTTACCATTCACAAGAAGCAAAAACATTCATGAAAATACTTGACTCAAATCTGAACTCCTCAGTACTTTGAAATATCTTCAATATTTCTTAAATCATTCTGGAAAACTTTGGAAGAAGAAAACATAACTTTGAACCAAGTCTTTCTTTCTTAAACATTTCTGAACATACGTAAAACATGAACTTAAACATAACTTTAAACATACAGGCACGCAGATCCATGAAATGAGAAAAATCAATATATGCTTCAAATGGTGTAGCAAATGATCAGCTTTAACTTGCCTTTTTTACGACAACAGTTTGTTCCCGCAGAGTTCCTCCTCCTCAAGCAATCACACGAGCTTCTTTGAAGATATTTGAAAGAACACAAAAGAATTTTCTATTTGCAAGTGAAAATGAACTTTTCCTTCGTAACAGGTATTTATATGGGAGGGATTAGTGGCAGGTGAGGTGTAATCATTAAGCATGACAAACCTTACCTAAAGTTGTGAATTTTAGTAAAATTTCCCTCTCAATATTTTAGTTTGCAAATCTACCAAACCTTTCTTAAAAGAAACCATTTTGTTCTTTTAAAATCATTTTCAACAAATTTATAAAATCCTGCTCGTGAGTTGCGCTTGGAGTGACATCTACTGGAACTTGCTGCATCGTACTTCAATTCTGAAATCAATAAAATCAGCTTTCATAAAATAGCTTATGCTATCATTTAAATTGTAATTTCGTCCCTTGAAATAAATAAGATGCATATATATGGTCTTATGGATTTTGGGGAGTTACACCTCTGCCTCATATTGAGTTCCTTTTGGGTGAAAAAGTACTTGAGGCTCTTATGATCTGTAAATATCTCACACTTCTCCCCATAGAGGTAATGTCTCCAGATCTTCAAGGCAAAGACTACAGCTGTCAGCTCTAAGTCATGCGTGGGATAGTTCTTCTCATGATCCTTCAATTGTCTGGATGCATAGGAGATTACACTACGGTCCTGCAGCAGCACAACACCTAAACCCAACTTGGACGCATCTGTATAAATAACAAACTTCCCTTGATTAGATGGCTGGTTAGCACAGAGGCTTCTATCAACGCTTGCTTTAACTTATCAAAACTGAGTTGGAAATCTGGTGTCCAATCATATTTAACCTGCTTTCTTGTTAGCGAGGTTAAAGGAACTACTATCTTCGAAAAACCTTGAATGAATCGTCTACAGTATCCGGCTAAACCCAAGAAACTCCTTAATTCTGAAACAGATTTGGGAACTAGCCACTCACGTACAACTTCTACCTTGCCGGGTCCACTTCTAGCCCATCCTTGGATATAATATGACCTAAGAACGCAACTTTCTCCAACCAAAAATCACACATACTAAACTTAGCGAACAATTGCTTACTCTTCAATACTTGAAGCACTATCCTCAGATTGTCTGCATGCTCCGATTTGGTCTTAGAGTACACAAGGATATCGTCTATGAACACAACTAGGAACTGATCCAAAAATGGTTGAAAACTCTATTCATCAGGTCCATAAAAGCTGAGGGTGCATTAGTAAGTCCAAAGGGCATTACTAAAAACTCATAATGGCCATAGCGGGTTCTAAAGACTGTCTTATAGATGTCTGCTGGTTTAATATTCAATTGATGGTAACCAGGTATCAAGTCAATCTTAGAAAAGAATATTGATCCCTTCAGCTGGTCAAAAAGATCCTCAATCCTAGGAAGGGATTTATTCTTAATGGTCAACTTATTCAGCTCTCGGTAATCTATACATAACCTCAAACTCCCATCCTTCTTCTTAACAAACAAAACAGGGGCTGCCCATGGTGACGTGCTCAGTATAATCAAACCCTTATCTAACAAATCTTGGATATGTTCCTTCAATTCCCTCATCTCTGATGGAGCTAGGCAATATGGTGGTCTGGATACAGGTGCGGTTCCTGGTACTAGATCGATTGCGAATTCCAGCTCTCTATCTGGTGGTAGTCCATGTATATCCTCTGGGAAAACCTAGGGAAACTCATTAACCACCTCCACATCTGAAAATTGGGGCTTACTATTCGTATCTAGGGATGATAGACTCGCCAAAAATCCTAATACACCTTTCCTCAAACAGTTGCGAGCCTTATGAGCTGATATAATGTGCGGGATCTTCCAAGTCTGATTGGCTTCGAAATGTGAACGGGTCTCCTCCAGGTGGGTTAACCACTAGTTCTGATCTTAAAGTCAATTACTACCCCATACTTAGTTAACCAGTCCATTCCCAAAATCATATCGAACTCAGGCATCGATAGTACTATCAAATCTGCGGGAATCAAACGCCCTTGGAGCCTAAGTTCTAAACCTCGAAACAGATCATAGGATACTAACTCTTCTCCTGAGGGTACCGTTACGCAAAAGTCTATAGTTACTTGGTTGGGTCTGATAAGTAACTCCTTGGCAAACTTGGTTGCTATAAAAGAATGGGTAGCAACTGATTCTATCAAAGCTATGGAGGGCATACCAGAAATCATGATCTTACCCGTAACCACCGTAAAATCTGGGTAGGCTTGCTCAGCTATCATCACAAAATCTCTACTGGTCACCAGCTGCTTTGTCTTTGGGCAATTCTTAATAACATGCCCTGGCAACCCACATCTGAAGCAGACGTTCTGACCAAGTCTGCATAGACCAGAGTGATTCTTTTCTGGCACTTGGGACACACAGGTCTGTTGTTGCTAGCAGGAACTGCACTTATGGGTTGGATAGGTAGGGGTTTCTGCTCTTGGGTCTCTGCTGATTCTTATTCTGTTTCTTGAATGTCCTCTGATTTTTTTGCTAGAAGGCCTGCCTCTTCTGTTGCCTCTCTTCTTCCACATCTTTCCAATCCCTCTCAATACGCAGGGCTCTATCCACTGCTTCTCTGTAAGTCTTAGGCACAGATAGCCTAACATTCATCCTGAACATAGGCTTTAACCCTTCCACAAAGTGGCTCGGATTCTCTTCTGGATCATTAACAATAAGAGGCACAAAATAACATCCTCTTTAAAACATTCGCACATACTACTGTATAGTCATACTTCCTTGTTTCAATGTTAGAAACTCTCTTTTCAACATAGACCTCTTGTCTGCTGTGAAGTATTGCTCAAATAATACTCGCTTGAAATCTCCCCAAGTCAGATTTGCCAAATCCATAGATAGCTTAGCTTCTTCCCACCAAATCATAGCGTCATCTCTCAACATGTAGATAGCACACCGAGGCCTATCCGAGTCTGGCATTTGGAGATACTCATATATAACCTCCATCGACTTGATCCAGCTCGCAGCAATCAGCGGATCTATTGTACCACTAAACTCCTTCGTTTTCGGCCTTCGAAACTTCTCTTGAAGATCATCGTGGCTTGGTCCTCTACTACTAGAAGATTGGCGACTGCCTCTGCCGGTTAGTTCTACCAACAGCCTTAGGAGTTGGGCAATACTAGCATTACTGTCGGGGCTGGTTTCTTCTAAGAAGATATTTCTTCTACCTCTTCCTCAACCAAACATCTTAATATATAGCCCGTTATCCACCACGAATGAACATCAGAACATGCTAAATTTAAAAGACAAATGCTTGAAACATAAAGTAAAACTCACAGCTCTGGAGAAACGGTCGACAAAATCTGTCCAACCGGAAGTGTGTGTGTTTATCTCAGGATCGTGCCCTGATACCAAGTTGTGACGCCCACGTCCATGGGTGTCAACGGATTTGGGTTGAATGAAATAGTAGGAAAAAAAAAGAAGGGCTGAATAAAAATTTTTGTAAGCTGTATTGCCATTCAAATTCGAAACACAAAAAGTTGAATTAATGGCGCCAAAATGAAATATCAAAAGAAGATCTGACTAACAGATTTGAATAACAGATCTGATAAAATTTCAAAGTTGCGATATTACAACTATTGGAACTCTATATGAATTCACTATTTTTTGTAATAGATCTAATACATATTAAATTCGAAACACAAAAAGTTGAATTAATGGCGCCAAAATGAAATATCAAAAGAAGATCTGACTAACAGATTTGAATAACAGATCTGATAAAATTTCAAAGTTGCGATATTACAACTATTGGAACTCTATATGAATTCACTATTTTTTGTAATAGATCTAATACATATTTGACAAAAGATCAAAAACAACAACAGCTGCACGGAAAACATCGGCCTTTGATAAACACATGGACCACAGCTGGTTCAGCTCCAGCCGCCCATCTGCCCCGGATATGTCTCACCTGCACCATTAAAAGCTAATGAGCCTAGGGGCTCAGTAGTAAAATCTGATAATAACAAGATCACTTAATGCAGGAAGACGCATTCATACCTGAATATAACTTAGTTTAAAGGGAGGCATTTAAACATAAACATCTTTCGTAAAATCAGATTTTGGAAATACCCAGATCTCATCATAATTTTCTTGTGATTTATGGCTTAGAAGCTCTCCTTAGTTCCATAGGCATTTGATCAAGTTACTTCTGAATTCAGTCTTTATGGCATGAAGCCCTATATGAAGGGGCAACTGACACTCTTGACGACTGCTCACCCTTCCTTTATGAAGGGGCAACTGACACTCTCGAAAGCTGCTCACCCTTCCTTTATGACTGTCTGTTATCTACACCATAAATACTTTAAAACTAAACATTTCTTCCTTTAAACTCATATCTGGTTGAAATCAGATATGAAAATCATCAGGGTTCACTTCTTTTAAAACTCGTTTCTCTTTAAAATCTCACTGACCATCAGATTTGACTACTGGGGCTTATCGCTGGAGTGAAAACAGATTCGGATAACAAAATAATACTTGGGTACAAAACAGATCTTAGTCGTGAAAGAAGATTTGGCCATAGAAGTGGTATCACTAACATTAAAACAGATGTGGCTAAAGGAACAGTAACGTTAGCGTAAAACATCCTTTAGCGTAAAACAGCCTTGGTTATGGAAGTAGTTCCGCTGGCGTTGAACAGGTTTGACTTCAGGATTGGTATCGCTAACGGCGAAACAGATTTGGATATGGTATATTGGCGCTAGCGTGAAACAGATTGACCTTAGGCTCGGTAATTCTAGCAAGAAACAGATACGGCAATATTTATGAGGGAAACAGACTTGACACGGAAAAACAGATTTGACCTGTGAAATCAGATGTGACCATAGAAACATGTAGAAAATAGATTTGGTAGTGGAACTAGTTCTGCAGCATCACGGACGACATCTAAAGGTACCAGTTCCGCCTATCAAACCAGAAAAAAATCCCGATTCGACCAGCATCGCCAATTTCTTGGAGTCAAGTCCAGACGCCGCCATTCACTAGAAGGAAGAACTTCATACTCATACCATAAACTAGAATCTGTAAGCTCAGTGGTTTTGAAATTAACAATATCTTCATTGAAACATGCTGGAGAGTTTTAAAATAGAAAATATTTCTGTGAACCCGAATTTTGATATTCGTAACCAAGCATGAACATAAACATAGTTATATCTTGGACTTAAACAGGCAAGCAAACACAGAACTGAGGAAAAACAATTATGCTTTAATGGTGTAGCAAAGAATCAGCTTTTACTTGCCTTAACACTGGAAACACGAAGGAAGATGGTTCCTGCAGAAATCCTCCTCAAGCAATCAACGATGAGCTCCTTAGAAAAGTTTGAGAGAACGAGAGAGAAAATTCTTTGAGAAGTAAAATAAGATTCATTTCCACAAAAAATCATTAATATACGGCAGTGCAATTGTAGTAGGTAAATTACCATGATTAAGCATAGCTTACCATGCCTTTACTTTTAAAATTTGATAAAAACTCCCTCTCATTATTTAAATTTTGAAAATTTGCCAAATGATTTTGGAAAGAGACAATTTGCTCATTAAAATTGATTTCGAACAAAATTTGAAATCTGCTCGTGTCTTATGCTTGGGGGGAAATCTTCCTGGAAACCTTCTGCGCCGTATCTCAAATCTGAAATGAAGAAATCAGCTTTTTAAATAAATAACTTGATCTTAAGCTGAAATCTGAACATGGAAATATCAACATGAAAACTCCCTCTCATTATTTAAATTTTGAAAATTTGCCAAATGATTTTGGAAAGAGACAATTTGCTCATTAAAATTGATTTCGAACAAAATTTGAAATCTGCTCGTGTCTTATGCTTGGGGGGAAATCTTCCTGGAAACCTTCTGCGCCGTATCTCAAATCTGAAATGAAGAAATCAGCTTTTTAAATAAATAACTTGATCTTAAGCTGAAATCTGAACATGGAAATATCAACATGGCCCTTAAAATAAAAAGGGTTAAAATTGTGGTCTTATGGATTTTGTGGCGTTACAGCAGCATCAACAGTGATGGCTACAGTTGTATTTGGTTTCATGATCTTGATCGAACCATTAGTTATGATGAACCACATGTCATCATCTTGAGCTGTCAAGTGAGCCTGCATTCTGATCCTCCAATCATCATACTCCTCCTTAGAAAACATAGGAATCTTGTTGTGAGAGATAGAAATATTTAATAAGTTCAAACAAACAATTGTTCAAAGACTCAGAATGTAGAGTCCCGAACCGAAAATCTATTTAATTAAACTGGGAAGGTGCAAATTGAAAGATGTCAATTTGTTCTGGGTTGATCTGCAAGTTCCTTAAAATTTAAGATCGCAATGCATTTAAGGAAAGACTGTAACTTTATTCAAAAGATTTCTCAACACCAGCTGTCATGCCTCGTGCTCACAACAGAGTAAAATCACACAAACACAAGCGGAAGCTACTAAAAAGCGGGTAAAATTTTTGCTTTTGGCCTGACGGTTTAAAACGATATAATTTAAAAATAGTACGATACTCAAAGTAATCCCAGTTTAACAACCAACCAACAAAACAAAGGCTACAAGCCCACAACAACGAATACAGCATAACATGTATCAGAAACCTGGTAACAACCACAACCGAATATACTCGACTACAACAAAAGAACAGGGCATCCCCTGGATAACAATACTGATACATATAAATATGCTATATGATATTGGGATACTTTAACCACCTCCTGGGACACCTCTAGCTGGGTCAGCACCGCGACCAGCTGGATAACCTGGACAACAAAACAGGCAAGGAAAACAAACATGTCCCAGAGGGACATGGGGTCAAACCCCAGTACGGAGAGCAACTAAAACAGCTAAAGAAAAGCATAAGATAAAATGCAGATGCTATGCATGAGACACAGAACGAACGCTGAAGGCTACAACCGGAAAGGGAGCCAAGGAACTCAAATATAGCTCCACAAGATCTGCAACAAACGGTGGCCACAGGGTGTGTTCAAAGTGTGGTAATGAGCCACTCACCTTGACACTACACCCGAATACCAGATGCATCAAACAGCTCGACCTATCGTTGCCTCGCCCATGAACTGTGGTAGTTAAACACTCGGTGCATGGTGGCTAACAAACCAAGCAGGGAGATGAGAGTGCGGTATCGCCGCTCGCCCCGTATCCTTGTAAGAAAACAACAGCACAATACACAAGGCAGAAACTGCCAAGATACAAGGCACGAAAGAGCTAAAATATGCGTGAACCATGCTTGTATGCAAACATAGAAAATCAGCTAGCATAAACATAATGCACAGCAAGCACTACACAACAATGTTCACAGCAATTCCAATTCAGCGATGCACACCAACCATCACATTAAATCCCACGCTAAACCAAGCTGGATTTCAAGCTCAAGATCCGTACCTCTAATTCTGATTTACCCAAATCAGATTCCTCAAAGGAACGTAGCAAGTCACGGCCTGCACAAAATCTGCCAAAATACACGGAGCACAGATTTTAGGAAAATGCTATCACAACTCATGGCCATCACACAATTTCTCACGGTTGGAAATTTGATCACTCAAACCAGCAACTAATCTCAACCATAAAACTTAACAGGAAGCTTAATTCAAGGCTAGGAACAAGATTCCAAAGCTAAATCGAAAGGCTACCTACACCCACGAAACGCACGAATGAAAGCAGCAACTTCGTGCTTTTGCTCCATCCAACGACAGCCTCCAAAATTGGTATGAGATGAAAGAGCTCGTCAAGAGAAGTCCAACGCTACCTCAAACGTGACAAACGGTGGCCGGAATCGAAGGGAATTCGTCGGAGAAGCTCACGGTGAACAGTAACCCGAGGGTTAAAAGCGAAGAACGAAGTTGGGAGAAAATTTGCTAAGTATGGGATCTGCATCTCAAATCGAAGACCAAGTCTTCCTATAAATACACACGTGAAAGCTGGTTAAAAAAGTCTACCGACAAAACCAGAAGATGCACTACTAAAATCCCAACCAGCAGTCACAAAACAAACCAACGACTGGTCGCTGCCTACTACTGGTCCTCAAACCCAAAAGCTGGTGTCTTACACAAGCAGCAGCTGGTCGCTAACCCAACGTCTGGATTTCCTAACAACCAAAAGTTGCTACCAGAGGTCGCGTTCTAAAACCACGGAGAAATATGATCTCTAAAACGTTAAACGTACAACACTCAAATCTGAACATCAAAACGCTAAAAGCTGGAAATAGCGCTAACGCTAAAACGACGTCACGCAGCACCATGGTGAAGTCTGGAACGTTAAACACAAACGCTGGAATCTGGTCACTCGAACGCTATCTCACAAAACAGATCTCTCCCTCAAGCGTTAACCAAAAAGCCGTCGTTGTAACTTATCTAAACGACATCGTTTCACCCTCAACACAATAACATGCGGGCAGATCTCAAAATCAGATCCTAGCGCTAACGCAATACCAGATCTCTCCTAAACGACGACGTACTAGCGTCTACGATAAAAACGCGCCGCGCAGACTTCTATATACAAACGTAACAGATCTCAACTACTTCGCGACATCCAGATCTCACGAAAACTACGACGTATTGAACCTCTCGCTACAAAACGCGCCGCAACATCAAACGTCCAGATTTCTCAAATCCGAACAGATTTCACCAACAATTCAGATTTCTCGCAAAACCAGCTTTCAAACTCGAAAATTACAAAATTTACAGAATTGTTCTAAATGTGATTTTTGACTCGAAAATGCAAACGAAACCTCCAAAAAGAATTCCGAACACCCAGAATTCTTCAAAAACCGATTAGTCCAACAATTAATCTTTTATTACAATTTCAGGTCTCACACCAGCACACCCTGTAATCTCGCCAATTGGCTGACTACGACCTCGCCATCTTCCTCAAGGAACACCTGTCCCACCACAGGAAACAGTAGTTGATCCTGCTCTAAGCTGACCTTAACACAGCTTAGCTTACTAAACTACACAGTCAACTCGGACTGGCATAGGAAAAATCAGCAAGAACTCTACGATGACACTTAGCTCACAATGTCCAGCTTGTCTCAAAGAGGAAAACAATCTCTCGGTTTGCACAACATCAAGGAACTCCATCCGAAAGGGCCACATGAACTAACGAACAATGGGAAGGCAACCAGAACCTCCTCCTCAGGTTAGCCAGACAAGTCAGCACTATCTCACTGGACAAATCTAACCCACAACGGCAAGAATACTAACAGAAAATACATCACACAAAACAAGGTGGGAATCGAATAAACCCACACTCAAGCACACCACACAGAAACACACGTGCGTGATGTTCTCGTGTCAATACCAAAACTCACGCAGGATAATCCAAAAGCAAAGCAAGTACCTGCGGTTACTCCTCCGACAATTCTTCAGCATGCTCTCCAGTCATTGCTCTCAAATGAGCCCGCTGAGGTCCCGAGTGCTGGGGTTGAGAAGGAAGATGCAGATCTCGCAAAGCATCACCAGAAGGACCCTTACGCGACAAGTTAGAATGATGTCCTCTAGAGGGACACATCCTTGAGAAGTGTCCAGTCTGACCACAAATATGAAAGCTCCCCACACCCCAAGACACTACGAAGTCAGATGCTTGCCACCACACTGACCACAAACCATAGCCCCACCAGAGTTGTTTGAACAAAAAGACTCGAACCATTCCTCTTGAATTGCTTCCATCTCGGTCTGAACCGCTGACTGTTCAAATATTGCGGTGCCTGTGAAGGCTGGGAAAAAGTCACTTCAGATGGCACAGAAGAAGCATTCTGTCCACTTGTCCTTTGGACCCGAGATTTTCTATTATGCAGGCCTTCCTCGATGTCTATCGCTCGGTCCATCGCCTCCGCAAAGGTAAGGGAAAGCTCCTAACTCCATGGAATAAAGGTCCTCTCTCAAACCTTCCAAGAATCTGTTCCGTTTACCCCTCTCTCGACCAGTAATATGGGGAACATAGGCGAGAAGGGAAGAAAACCGTCTCGCATACTCAGCCACCTTCATAACCCCTCGCTCCAAGTTTTCAAAATCATGTTCCTTTGTGTTGTAGTACGACTCGGGGATGTACTCCTGACGAAAGGCATCACGTAAACTCTCCCACGAGATCACCGCTCACGTCTAAGTCATCTTTAGGGAAGCACCTCTCCACCAAAGCTTTGCCTGATCCCTCAACTGGAACGTCGCCAGACTCAGTCTTGTCACATCCTCATACTGCACATGGTCAAACAAACCTACCATGTGCTCAAGCCAACCCTTGGCTGCAAGACCACCTTCGACACCATTGAAGGTAAGAGGGTTCATCCGCTGGAACCTAGCCAGAACCAGCTCCATGCTACTCACTCTTCGGGTCAAATGCTCCACCTCAGCCTCAGCCTTTCTACACGACGGTGCAAAGGAACATCCGGTTGAGCGATATCCTCCTCACTATCCGACACTCTCGGCTCGTCTAAAACCTGCCTACCAGCTCTACCTCTACCTCTCCTCGGCAGCATCTAAGAGGTATACAGAGATAAGCACAAACAAAGCAGGTAATCATGTAGTCAAGAAAATGTAGGAGGAAAAACACAGTGCGTAGACTCGAGTGTGATAGAAAAGAAATGAGTTTATCCCAATTTAAGCTCAGATACCAAAAATTTCAGGGTCGATGCTCTAAACTTTGAAAAGCACGCAAAACATGGAAGCTAAAAGTGGCTAAAATTTTTCTTTTTTGGCCTGACCGAAAATACAACTTTCAAAATGAGTTCATACTCAAAATAAGGCTTTGAACCAGAAGCCGCAGCATAAAACAAAAGCCACAACGAAATTGTACATGCAACTCAATCAAGTCAATACACAACTACACAGGGCTTCCCCTGACAATGACTCGATATAGCATATATATGTATACGTAACTGGGAACTCATGTCTTGGACTGAACCAACTCTCACATTTCACAGACCAGCTGACCACCTGAAAAAGGCCTGCAATGGCAAACACACGGCCAAAGCAGCCCCAAGGAAAAAAAATGAGGTCAAACCTCAGTACGAAGAGCAAATCAAGTAAAGCATGAAACATGTGTTGTGCAATGCATGAGGGGTACCGAGGCTCATCAACAACAAGCACAACAAATTAGCTCGCAAACAACAACTCAAACATCGGAATCCAAAGCACAGTGACTCAGCTGGCGATCATGCCTCAATGAAGGATTCTCAGGCACGACTACTCATCCGTCCAATCAACAAAAATTGAAACCAACACACGTATGAGGGGTGAGGGCAGTACCCGATCACCTCACACGCAGTACCCGTAATCCCATTCAGACTCAACCCAACTAGTTCCTTTCAGCTCTCTGAGGGAAGGGAAATCACCCACTACACCTCATGGCGTCACCAATCATCACGGTGGGGAGTCGAGTTTACGGTACTATTACATCATCATCAGGTTCTCAAGGAGTCAGGCTCAATATGCTATGACGGTATGCAATATCATCAAGCTCATGCAACGACATACTATATACACATGAAAATCAGCACGGCAAAGCATAACATGTTTCATGCATCCTCATGCTATACACGACTAGGAAAATCAACTCACAGTCAGAGACACAATAATAATAAGATCTTAGCATATCAGCACACGCAAGACAACTATGGCAACCAGCACGTACGCAGCATAGACTCAACGCACGCATGACCGAACACTGCACGTAAATAGCTTAGACACAGAAGTCATAATACAACAAAATCAGCTCGGATACTCAGCACAAGCATAACAGAAACCACAACCTAGCATATACACGACCATCTAAGGCAGTTCAGCCTACAAACACTACGCTCACATGTTTATCCCAAGCTGTAAAACACAAGCTCAATTCGTACCTTACGCAGATATTGGAAAATACATCAACACAGCTCACGGCTGACAGTAGAACACACCTCCTTCTCCGCTTGGCCAACTGCTCATGGCCCACAGCTCACAGCAACCACCAGGGAGCTCTAATCTGAACTGAAGCTCAACTCGACCGGAAATTGAGAACACAGCCCACGCAGATTCTCTGTGATTCCTTTGTCTGACCTTCCCCCAACTTCAAACTAGTATTGAAACGTCGGGCTTGAAGAGGGGTTTCCAACCGAGGTATCCTCACTGTAAAGTGACCGGCCGATCTCTGGAAACCTGGGAAAACTAGCCGAGTAAACAGTGAGTAGGGTTAGATAAAATAACTCTCGGTAGCGTCTAGAAGAAGATAAGGAATGGGTGGTCTAAAAATGACTAAGTGTTGGTGAAGAGAGGGTATTTAGACATGCTACTCACCAGTTCACGGCTACAGTGACTTAGCACAGCTCAGGCCTCTTCACTGTATATTTCCCAGTGTATAGCTCAGCACGCACACACGTGCAGACCAGCTGTCAGACCCAAAAACTCACACTCCCAACAGACCATGTTCCAGAAGATTAGAGCTACAGTGATACCAGATCAGCTCAGACCTCCTCACTGTAACCAGCCCAGGAAAAGCAGCTCAGCTTGCACAGCAAATCAGCTCGGGCATCACAAGACAGCTTACGTACCCAGATCAGGTCTCACCTACAGTGTCTTCAGTCAGTTCAGACCCCGACACTGTTCCAACTTGGTCACGAAGACATAACTCAGCCCTCGCATCAACAGATCATGGCCCCAAAAGATCACGCTATTAGATAGATCACTCTTGCAGATCAGTTCGTGCGCAACTATCAGCTTTTGCTGACCAACTCAGAGCATTCAGATCAGCTCACAGAGTGATCCTTAGCAACACATTCTCTCCAAGTTGTACATCTCCATCAGCTTACGACCAAGCTGATAACTTCCAATAGCTCAGGCACTATCCATGATCTGTCTGCCCAGATTGGTACATTGGACAAGTATCTAATCTGAATCTGAATTACTCTGCTTCATGGCCAGCTACCAGATCAGGCCTATGCTTTTCTCCGCAAACAGCAAATCACACATTCGGATCTCACTGATCACTGCCTCGCTAAAAAAAACTGAAACCACAAACATCACCTGCCTAACTGTGTGTCACCATCAGCTTGTCCCCAAGCTGATTTCACCAACCAACACCCGTAATCTGGTCCCTCAGCTCGGGCACCCAGAACATCTCTACGCTGAATACAACTTACACTCACGGGGAAATTCCGGTGTTTTCCACCTCCAAGCTGTTGCTAATACGCTGCTTCCGCTAAATAGCTTGTGTCACGCACAGTATTATAGGTCACACCAGCAGGCCGGATCATACTACAGTAGCAGCAGCTCAGCTCACGTGTCCGTCACAGGTAACCCACCACAGCGTATACCCACTAGCTAGCATCCTAGCTGGTCCAGCTTGCCTCCGAGCTAGTCCAACTTGCGTAAATCAATCAGCAGGCCTCCAAGGTGGAACTCTCATTCTAATATACCAATGCACTCCGAGCTGGTAGAAATCCTCAGCCAAACACTTGCTCTTTCCACCATTTGTATAGAACAATCAACCAGCTGCACCCCTGCTGGTCTGACTGTACCAAAAGCAGTTTCCTCTACCAGCCAGCACTAGGACCAGCTTGCATATCTGAGGTCAGCACGAAGCATAAGAACAACTTACATCAGTGCTGATCTAAACTGTAATCCGAAATGGCTTCTTCTATCAGCTTAACACCAACCTTAGAACCAGCTCGTTTCCGAGCTGTTCCATCTTAACAGATGCTCCCTAAGTTGATATATACCGATTATTTATCCACTAATCCGGAGTGATTTAGCAACTAATAATCTTGGCTAAACACTATCCTCACATTGATCAAGAGACCTTCTTGACCTATGGAGAGCTTCTGCGTCGTAACTCAATAGAAAATAAAGGCAGAGCGTAGGGTTGTTTACAATCGCAGCTTTAAGAAAAGTTTGTTACTTTCTTTAATAACAGTAAATGTTTACAGTATGTTTCAAGCATGTGCAGTTTATGCTTTCTCCATTCTCATTTTACTAGTTTACAGTTTTCCAAATTATGAGTTGTTCAGCTTTTAAGTTCTATCAGCTTACGAGCTTTCAGTTATAGTGAAGTTATTGTATTTCTGTATTTTCTGCATTCCTTAATTCCATATTTGCTTGCTGAGCCTCTAGGTTCACTAGTTTTCTTGAATGCAGGTGATGACGGTTAGCTGGAGCTGGATGGTGCGAACTGGATCAGATCGGGGCTGTTTATCGTGGACATCCATTTCCGTGTTGTTTCTATTTACTGTCTTTTGTTGTGAAGTTTAGATACAAATTTTGAACATTACAGATTACTTCTCTCCACTTATTCAATATAATCTGAATGACATTATATCATTGTATATATCTATATATATACATATGCAAGTTCCACAGTTGCCTATCGCCTTGACAAGATATCTAGTGAGTTTCTTTTATATTACGTGATCTAAAAATACATAAAGTGCAACTCAGCCCTAAAAAATTTGTTATCTTTCAATTTGCACATTCCCAGTTTATTTATTTAAGATTTTCGAATCGGTGTTTGACACCTTCAATGCACTATAGTGTATGTTAAATGTGATAGTTATTTGATGGTTGTCATGAAGCGCATCTAATAGTAAATGTGCATTGTAAATCAATTTCTAGTTGATTGGACCGTCCAAACAAGTATAAGAGCCACTGGAGTTCGAGACTAGCATCTGTGGTGAGAAGTACCATGCTTCATTAGTAGGGAACACGGAGATGTTCTGAGCATGCATGATGCAGAGTGACCTAGTGATCTATTAACCATCCTAGTTCAAAATCTCCAAGTGGTTACGATTTATCGAGTGGATTAAGTCTGAGGCTTTGTTTGTATGTAATTAGTTCTTATGACTCAAAACATCATTGAGATTCTACATGATAGGTGCCTCACTTTGACTCGCTACCGACTCCGTCATGGTCATCAGGTGGCGAGATTGGTTGAGGTCCTCATGCATGTAGGATTTGATGGTTTGTTGTCTAGGATTCATCGCTCGCCTTGGTGCGTGGATATCCTATGCTACCTAAGGATGTAGGATCGAGCGCTTGCCGTTTTACCAAAAGCTATAGCTGGTGGTAACGGTGCAACTCAAATATTTTGAACCGTATAGCAACACAAGTATCACGGTTCGATCGTTCTACCTAGCAGGGACAATTATTGCACCTCAACAATCCCCCTCCCAATAATTGCACTCCTTGCAATCAATGGAAATTGAACTCGTGACCTGAGCTCTGATACCAATTGTTAGGATCAAGCGCTTACCACTAGGCCAAAATCTATAGCTGTTAGTCAAGGCGTAACTTTATTTACTTATAATGTGACAGCGCAGAGTGCACCTATTGTGTGCATTAGGGTTGGGCTGTTAGGCCCATGAGTCAGGGGACGTGCGTGTCTAACTGTTGGTTCTATCTCAATTCCCTTAGAGATCAGTCTTACCCTTCCCCTATCGCCGGCCCTATCCCCAACAGAGATAGTATTAACCCGTTAAAATCTGGCATCACACTTTTACAGCCCACATGGCCAATCATATCAAGCGGCGCAATGTCAGCAGCTTGACGTACGAGAACTTTCCAGGAGGTGATACCAATTGTAGGATCGAGCGTTTGCCGCTTTACCTAAAGCTATAGCAGGTGGTAACAGTGCAACTCAAATTTTTTGAACCGTATAGCAACACAAGCACCACGGTTCGATCGCTCTACCTAACACGGACAATTATTGCACCTAAAAATGGAGATAATAGCGTGACAAATCTCTAGCCAGAGTACTAGATGTGCTTTAGGTAAATGGGTTTACCTAGTAGAACATGCGATGTCGCTATTTGATCTCCAAGATATATCACATATTTATCGAATCTCTAGCGACTCTCTATTTACCAATGGTCGTTGATGAACTGTCGGTGTCACCTAGGGGATGATAGATCGATGTTGCTAGACGCTTTACCATGTCCGATTGGTAAGTCTAAAAATGTGCTTACGGAGTCACAACGAGTTGTTAGCCCAAGAATATCTATATCCCAGAACCATTGAGGGTCACATAGGTGCTGGTTTTCAATTCCCGTAGATATGGAACTCAAAATGTTGAGTGCAGTCGGGGAGCATGACTTCCAAAATTGACTATGGGGGTATGACTTCCATTTTAGCTACTGGAGTGGAACTACTTATTCAGTGGTCCAAAATTATTTCTCATCATATTGTACAGATTTGGAAACTGTGCACATCAGCCCGATTTGATTGTCATCGTGATTATGATAAAACCACAACGATGGATTCAAAGCTGGTTGGATCGGGCTTGGGCTTGCCCTGGGACCATCAACCTAATTTGACTTTTCTCTTCCCCTCTCCTCCCCTCTTGGCCAGCGCCAACTTCTTTGCGCCACCGCCGCCGTCGATGTCCCTGCAGCCGCTTATGTCGCACATCGTTGCGATCAACTCAACGAATAGATTCTGTCCGTGAAACTTTTGCTGGTTTTCTAGTGCAAACCAGCAAAGGAGTTGAGATTCCAGTGTTGCACTGGATAGGAACTATTCGTCATTCAACCATTGAAGAGTCATCTCCCTCTGAGGACTGGTCGGAACCGTACGCCTAGTCGGAAAAGATAACTCCTAAAACATCCTATGTATGTTTATTATTATGTAATTGTTACGTGTTATTCGTGTACGAGCGTTTCGGGGCATCAAAAGTTTTTAAACTTCCACTACAACCTAGAAGCGTGATCCGGATCTACCGTGCCACAACAACTTGATAAACATAAATGACGATGAGTTTCAAATCATTACATGAACTCATCTTCCATATATATCTTTAATAATCTCACTCTTCGACCCACCGATATTTTGACGAGGGTGTTAACTATAGAGGTTGAAAATAGGTAGACTTGATGTCGTCCATCCCTCCATCCATGCCATAGTTGTGTTGCCATATATGTTAGTTATTTCATCACCTACAAAATGGAATTGGTTATGAGAATCTTGAGGACAATGGATGAACTGATCAGAAAGACTTGGAAATTGTTTGTTCTTTATGGCAGTGCAATGGTCAACCATGGTGTATGCAGTTGACTAATTGAGTTCTCTCAACATCACCGGCACCTATCCTGTGAAGATTTTTTGGACAATACGAAGCTTGACATGATTCGAGTGGAGAATTTTGTAGGAAAAAAAGAGTAATGTTTAGTGTTTAAAAAATAATGTCTAGAAAATTGACATTAAGGAATTGACCATGTGGCTTTAAGTCTTTTGTTTTAGTTGTCTAAAATTATTACGAAAAGATTTTATGATCGTTATTCAATTCAGTTTTTTTTTTCTTTTATGTTTTGCTTCTTTAGAAAGTATTAAAATGGGTCATCTGTGAACAGTTCATATTATTTAGGAGTGTAGATGTCACTTTGTTGTGGATACTTTTAATTGAATTTTAATTTTTTTGTTAAAAGTGAAAAGTCAGTTTTGTACGCTAAATTTGCACATTTTCCTGTTAAAATTGAACCTTCATTTGTTAAACTCACTTCATAGTTTCTTTTAAACCCATTCATCAAACAAAAGCTTCAATTCAAACATCACTTTAAAGTCACAACATATATCTACTCATTCGAAGTCTTAAATAATGGATTATTAATATAATTGATTAATTACCATCATTACGATTGGATTTGACATGATCTCATTATCATGGATCAAATCCCGATAATAGTAATCTCTCCTCTCCATATTCCTAACAAATGAACAAAATAGCAACTCTATCTCAGGAGATATGAGTTACAAGTCAATGGGCTACTTGCGACAGCTAGACTTTACATGTTGAAGAGCTAGACTTTAAAAATTGGAGGTTGATGAAACCGAATTTCGTTCGCCCAATGAGCTTCCATCACGTAGGATTCACCAGGTCGGGAGACGTACTAATTTTAACTTGGTAGGTCGGGCGGCGTGCTGCTCAATTGGATACGTCGGGGTGCGTTCTACCAGTAGTATCCTGTCAACACAAAAATGGGTCAGAGGGAGTCGGGGGTGTCCCCACAAGGGTCTTTCGATGCTTAAGTTAGAATAAGCGTTTTGAGATAAATACGTAGAAGGAATGAAGTTATTGAATGAATAAGAAAGGAGATTTACCTGAGTATTTATAGGTAAGAGAAAGTGGTTGAACGTATCTGTCCAAGTAATTATGAATTCGTGTGGGCCTGATATGTTCCCTCATCTACCATCTGCAGATAGGGATGATTTTTCTTAATACCTGTCAGTACATTGGTCGAACAAAAGGGCCAAATTGCTTATCAAGTTGCTCATGTGGGATCGGATTGTCGCCCGTCGTGCCATTAGATCGGGATGCATGAATAATCATATCATGAGATCCCGAGGTGGAGCTTTTAGTCAACAAAATGCCCTCCCGGGCGGATAATGGTATAGTGGGTCAAAGGGCGTCGGGATGATGAATGTCACTCCTGTGAGCTACACCTCGGGCGTCGAGATGACCATTTCGGTATGTATCATAGTAACCCCCCTCAAGGAGTCCTAGACGAGAAATAGGAGTATAGGACTATGTGAGATTGAGGTCGGGATTGTAAGTAGTATTTGCGTTTCTTTGAGGAAAACCACGATCCTTGTGAAATCATTTCCAGCTTTCGATTATTTTTAATCGCACGGTTATTTTTAGCCCGTATCTCGAGAAGTCGCTTGGAATTCTCGAGGAAATCTGGACCGTTCACAGAAATCTAACGGTTCAAAAACTCACCGATTTTCCTATAAATAAGCTACTTTCTCCGTTCATTTGTACCTTTGCTCTTCACTAGTACCAAAACTTTGCCGAAATTTCTTCCTGTTCTCTAGCTATTTTCGTTGCCTCCCGACCTTCCGTAAGTTCTTATCACACATTGTCCTTTCGCAAAGATGTCTTCCCCAGACAGTAATTTGGTCGGTAGATTAGCAGAGTCCATAGATCGTTCCTCGCCTCCCGAGGCTAGTCATAGGGAAGATGAGACCTCGAGCTTAGCAGAACTTCATAGGGCTAGGATTCTTAGGATTGACCAGGATGAGGCGAGGTTAGCGGCCCAGGGCTGCACCTGGTATGAGATTAAGGCTTCCACCCTCAGGGAGTCGGATATATATTCTTTTAAGGATAAGGCAGGTATAGTGACCTATACGAGGTGGTAGTTCCCCACGTCCATGCCCGAGCTCATTGTCCCCCTCCTGGTTTCCATACCTTTTACGTAAATCAAATAGATCGGGGTCTTAGGTTCCCCATTCCAAAATTTATTTCGAGCCTCTGCAACCATATCGAGGTTAGCCCTAGTCAGCTTACCCCAAACTCCTTTAGCTCCCTCCTTTCCTTAGTGATTTTGTTAAAATTTTATCGGGTTCCTCTTTCGACCTACGTTTTGATGCAAATAGTCATAATTAAGAGGTTAGGTCCTGGGAAGTTCTACATTTCCAATAAAAAAGAGTTCGGGTTTATAGGTGGCAACCCGAGCTCGCTTAAAGGGTGGATGAGTAGATATTTTTTTGTTAAACGCATATCTGGCCGGTAGAACCCCTGGGATTGCGATATGTCGTGGCGGGATGACGCCTACACCATACCCCCTCCAACGCCCGAACAGAAACCCGATCTAGCTAAATTTTTAGAGGTATGAAGGGGAGGTGTTTTAATGCACAGGCGTTGATCGAGGAAGATCTCCTGTTCTATTATAGGTTTAGTTGGAAAAAGGTTCTACTGGTCAGGGATTTAGGTATTGCCTTTGTTTTCTCATACTGTCCTTATTATTTCTGAAGCCTGATCTGTTAATCTTGTATCTTAATTTTGCAGACGACAGGATGACTAAGGCTGAGATGATGGAAGCGCTGAAGGAGAGGAAGGCCAAATCTGGGGGGCCTCTAGAGATCACACCCCGAGCAAAGAGAAGAGGAAGGCCCCTTCCGATAAAAAGGAGAGGCGTAAGAAGCGCCGCCAGGAGGAGAGGGATACAGAGTCTGCTCGAGTAAACCTCCCAGAGGACCAGGTTAAGAAGCCGGAGGATATAGCAAATAAGGATCCCGAGCAACAATCAACCGAACCACCCTACATACTCCTGGACACTTCTCCTATCTCCTTTGTGTCCTTCGGGCTCTGTCTCTCTAGACTTTATCCATCGTTTGATCCCCGAGCAGGATTACGGTCAGGTGAATAGGACACCCGACCTCAAGGTCTTCGAGGCTGCTGGCCTTCACTTCATGCAGGTATGCACTAGCTCGGGGTTTTATTTCTGTACTCCATCTTTGTTTGCTAACTTACTATATCCGTGCAGTCCTTGGTGTGGCTCGGAGAGGCATCAAATCGCTTCTCCCGAGCTTGTGAAGAGGTCACCACGACCAAGCGCTCCATGGATGGAGTGCTTGATCGCCATGAGGCCTTGATGAAGCAGTTCGAGGAGATCCAGGCTAAAAAGGACGAGGAAAAGGAGTCTTTGCTGGGAGAGCTAGGATCGTCCTGAGCTGAGGTCCAAGCTCTAAGGGCACAGGTGCAAACCCTGGAGACTCAAGTGCAGTCTTTAGAGACCCGTGCTCAACACTCTGAGGAAGAGAGCAAGATCCACCAGGCCGAGGTGGAGAAACTCCAAGAGGAGAGGGCAAACTCCTGGCAGCTTGAAAAGGAAAAATTTTTGAATTCCAAGGATTTTGACAGTCTGTGCTCGACGAAGACCTCGATGTATTTTGACAAGGGCTTTGATGGGTGCCTGGCCCAATTTAGGGCTAATGGTTACTCGGAAGAGGAACACCCGGCCTCTTTCCTCGACGTGGAGCAGGCTTTGGCCGATATGCCTGATGACGAGGATCTCGACGACAGCAGCTCGGGTCGAGAGGAGGCCCCGTCAGCTTGATTTTGTTGTACTGAAATTATTTTGTACTTATTTCAAAATTCAATGGAATCAACTACTTTCCTTTTACCCTTGTCTATTTAACTTTGAGCATAGTACTGTATGAATGGACTATCACGAGCAACATGAAATTAAGTCAAAGTATCTTATGTGAAAGCCAAATGATTGATGTAACGAGCTGATCGGATCTTGCACGAACGATAATTAGTGTTATTAACCACACTGGTCGAGTTTTGTGCCAACGATAGTTTAGTCTTAGTTGACCGAGCTGTTCAGGATGGATGTACTGAGCTGATCGGATTTTGTACAAAATGATAGTTGATTTATATGCCGAGCTGGTCGGGCTTAGGGCCAACGATAGTTGGGCTAATAGTGCCGAGCTGGTCAGGTTTATGCAATCACGTAGAAGAGCTACACAAGAGTTTTGCTAGTGCGGGACTGGGCTTAGGTGCCGAACTGGTCGGGCTTATGCACTCACGTAGAAGAGCTACACGAGAGTTTTTCCAGTGCGGGACTGGGCTTAGGTGCCGAGCTGGTCGGGCTTATGCACTTACGTAGAAGAGATACGCGAGAGTTTTACAGTGCGGGACTGGTCTTAGGTGCCGAACTGGTCGGGCTTATGCACTCACATACAATAGCTACGCGAGAGTTTTGAGTTTAGGGCTAATGGCTACTCTGAAGAAGAACACCCGGTCTCTTTCCTTGATGTTGAGAAAGCCTTGGCGGACATGCCCGAGGATCCTGAAGAGGACAGCTCGGATCCTGATGGAGCCCCTCCAGCCTGATGTCGTCGTACTTCTATTTTTTGTACTTATGTTCGAAGTTAATGGAATCCGTTATTTTTATCTTCGTATATTTTACCTCGAGCATAGTAGCGTATAAAGGACCTATCCCGAGTAACATGAAATTAAGTTGACGCATCTAAAGTAAAAGCCGAATAGGTTTTTCCCGATATAACTTCGAATCTCATAACAAGAGTTTGTTTTAAGCGTAGTAGAGCTAGTTATCAACGATATTTAGACCTATGTGCCGAGCTATTCAGGATTTATGTACTGAGCTGATCGGATTTTGCGCAAAATGGTAGTTGATTTTTTATGCCGAGCTGGTCGGGCTTAGTGCCAAAGATAGTTGGGATTATAGTGCCGAGCTGGTCGGGCTTAGTGCCAATGATAGTTGGGCTTAGAGTGCCGAGCTGGTCGTGCTTATGTACTCACGTAGAAGAGTTATGCGAGAGTTTTTCCAGTGAGGGACTGGGCTTAGGTGTCGAGCTGGTCGGGCTTATGCACTCACGTATAAGAGCTACGCAAGAGTTTTGCCAGTGCGGGACTGGACTTAGGTGTTGAGCTGGTCGGGCTTATGCACTTACGTAGAAGAGTACGTGAGAGTTTTGCCAGTGCGGGACTGGTCTTAGTGCCGAACTGGTCGGGCTTATAGTCAAGAAGGATTGTTGTTCGAGATGCTATCAAGATTTTGCTAGAGGAAATTTTTCTTCATTTATGAAATAAGTCTTTTTTCAAGGGCAGAATTTCAAGAGTAATATCGTCGAACATGTATGATATTCCAAGTCCTTTGAGTTCTTTTTCCTGATGCATCCTCCAAATAATAAGCGGCGATGCTTGCTTTGCCCACAATTTTGTACGGCCTTTTGTACTTAGGATCGAATTTTCCCCTATCCCCTTGATGCTGAATATTTTTCCATACCAAGTCTCCTACTTCATATTCTCGCGGTCGGACTCTTTTGTTATAGGCCTGAACCATCCTCTTGAGAGCTTGCACAATAGATCGGTTAGTAACCTCAACCTACCCATTGCTTTGTGGATAAGATACTGATGTAAAGATTTGTTCGATCTTCATCTCTTGACACCATGCTCGTACTTTTGACCCACAAAATTGCTTCCATTATCATATACGAGTCTTCGTGGAATTCCGAATTGACAGACGATGTTCTTCCATAAATAGTTTAATACTTCTGCCTCAGATATCCTAGCCAGCTGCTCAGCCTCTACCCACTTGGAGAAGTAGTCTACTGCAACTAATAGGAACTTTCTTTGTCCCCCTGTCGGGGGGAAAGGTCCTACAATGTCGATGCCCCACTGGTCGAGGAGACATTAGGACAGGATCGACCTTAACAGTTCGGCAGGCTTCTTTGGCAAATTGGCATGCCTATGACAGTCATGACAAGATCGAACTAGATTCGAAGCATCCTTTTGCATAGTGGGCCAGAAGAATCCAGCAAGGAGGGCCTTTCTTGCCAGCGCAATACTTCCTAGACGATTTCCACAGCACCCCTCGTGGATTCCCTTAGCACATACCTAGCTTCTTCTGCACCCAAACATTTCAATAATGGTTTTGAGAAGGATCTTTTGTCCAACATACCATTCAATAGCGCAAAGCGAAGAGCCCTTCGCTTGATTTGCCGAGCCTTTCGGGGATCCTTGAGTAAGATTTGATGGGCGATATACTCATAAATTTCATGTCGCCAATCCGAGGTGGGTATGCTTTTAGAACTTGCCTCAACCTGGTAAATTTGTGATATCAGCTCTCATCCCGGTACTTCGTTACCCGAGGTGGGTTTGAGTGAGCTGGCCATCCGAGCTAACCTGTCTGCCTTTTCATTAGCCTCCCGAGGTATTTGCGAGAATATAAGTTCAGAGAAATCTTCAGTTATCTTGCTCAGGGCCTCCGCGTACTTAACCATCTTCTTATATTTTATTTCAAATTTGCCATTGCACTGTTGTACAACTAATTGAGAATCATAATCTAACACAACTCTAGCAATTACCATATTTTTGGCAGCTCGGAGTCCAATTAGCAAGGCCTCATACTCTGCTTCATTGTTTGTGGCCTTGAAATCTAAAGTTACGGCCATGCTGGACTCTTCACCCCAGGGAGAGACGATAACTACTCCCACACCACTCCCAGAGGAGCAAGAAGATCCATCTACATATATTTTCCACTGCTCTTCTAGTTCGGGATGGGTGGTCTCGGCCATAAAATCAACTAATACCTGTGCCTTTACCGCTGTTCGGGGTTTCAACTGGAGATCATACTCACTGAGTTTGGTGACCCACTTGACTAATCTTACAGAGGCATCGAGATGATGGAAGATCTGTCCCATGATACTGTTCGTGAGCACAATGATAGGATGAGAGAGAAAATACGGCCTGAGGCGGCGAGCAGTAACAACCAAAGACAAAGCAAACTTTTATTTCGTGGTATAATTCACCTCGGCACCCTTCAGAGCATGGCTAACGAATTAAACATGTCGGTGATTTTGCCCCTCTTCTCGAATAAGAACCGAGCTAACAGCCTTTGGCGTGACGGCGAGGCATACATACAATGGTTCCCTGGGTTCAGGTTTGTTGAGTACGGGAAGTTCCTTCAGATACTCCTTTAATTCCTGAAAAGCTTTTTCACTCTGCTCGCTCCATTTAAAATTCTTCGCCTTGCGAAGTACCTTAAAGAAAGGGAGACACCTATCCGCAGATCGGGAGATGAACCTGGATAATGCAGCTATCCTCCCTGTTAATCTCTGTACCTCCTGCAGGTTTTTAGGGGAACACATCGAAGCCAGCGCTTGAACATTTTTTGGATTAGCCTCAATTCCACGTCGGGTAACCATATACCCTAAAAAGTTTCCTGTCCTTGCCCCGAACACACACTTATTCGGGTTTAATTTAATTTGATAATCACGGAATGTGCGAAAGGTTTCTTCGACATCAGCTATGAAGCTTTCCTCTGTTCGTGACTTTATCAAGATATCATCTACATACACCTCGATGTTCCTCCCAATCTGATGCTTAAATACCTGGTCCATCAACCTCAGATAGGTCGCTTCTGCATTCTTTAACCGAAAAGGCATAACCACATAACAGAATGTCCCATCGGTCGTGATAAAACTAACTTTGCGCTGATCTTCTTCAGCTAGAGGAATTTGGTGATTCCCTTGATAAGAATCCAAAAAACTGAGTAGTTCATGTCCAGAGGTAGAATCAACAAATTGGTAAATCCTGGGGAGGGGATAGCAATCTTTGGGACACGATTTGTTTAAGTCTCGAAAATCTACACACATTCTCCACTTCCCCGCAGCTTTTGGTACCACCACTATGTTTGACAACCAAATGGGGAAATGTACCTCGGCTACATGCCCAGCTCGGATGAGCTCCTCGACCTGTTCCCTTATCACGGCATCTTTCTTAGGCCCGAAGTGCCTTCTTTTCTGGATAATTGCTTTAACATCGGGAGAGATATTCAATCGGTGTTCCATGACGTCCCGCTTGACCCCTTTCATATTGGCAGGCGACCAAGAAAAAATGTCCTTATTTTTATCCAAGCATTGGATTAGTTGAGTGCGAACATCCTCGGACAGGATTTTGGTAATCTTTATAGTCCCAGCTGGGGGGGACGAGAATAACCTCTTCCTCCTCATCCTCAGTTGTAAACTGAATATCTTCATCTACCATAGTCACAGCCCTTTCTACTCGAGCCCCTGGGTAATCATGAGCCCGAGCTTTAGCAGCTTTCTGCTCAACTCTAACCTCTTCTACATAGCACTTCCTGGCCACTCTCCGATCTCCCACTACTTCACCCACGATATCTCCCACTGGGGAATTTAATCTTTTGATGTAAGGCCGAGGCCACGTTCAAGAATGCGGCCATGGCTGGTCTTCCCAAGATGAAGTTATAGGAAGAAGGTGCATCTACCACCGTAAACTCAATGACCTTAGTCTTTCTATACTTTCCTTATCCAAGCGTGAGGGGTAATTGAATCACCCCTACCGGATGCAAGAAATGACCAGTAAACCCGAACAGGGATGATTTTACTGGCTCCATTCGATATTCCCCGAGGTCCATTTGATCCAGAGCTCCCTTGAAAAACACATTTTAACTTGGTAGGTCGGGAGGCGTGCTACTCAATTGGATACGTCGGGGTGCGTTCTACCAGTAGTATCCTGTCAACACAAAAATGGGTCAAAGGGAGTCGGGGCGTGTCCCGACAAGGGCCCTCCGATGCTTAAGTTAGAATAAGCATTTTGAGATAAATACGAGTAGAAGGGATGAAGTATTGAATGAATAAAAAATGAGATTTAACTGAGTATTTATAGATAAGAGAAAGTGGTTGAACGTACCTGTCCAAGTAATTATGAACTCGTGTGGGCCTGATATGTTCCCTCATCTACCATCTGCAGGTAGGGATGATTTTTCTTAATACCTGTCAGTACATTGGTCGAACAAGAGGGCCAAATTGCTTATCAAGTTGCTCATGTGGGATCGGATTGTCTCCCGTCGTGCCATTATATCAGGATGCGTGAATTATCATATCATGAGATCCCGAGGTGGCGCTTTTAGTCAACAAAATGCCCTCCCGAGCGGGTAATGGTATAGCGGGTCAAAGGGCGTCGGGATGATGAATGTCACTCCTATGAGCTACAACTCGGGCGTCGAGATGAACATTTTGGTATGTATCAGAGGTGAAATCGAGTCAAGTTAGACTTTACATGTTGAAGAGCTAGACATTAAAATTGCAGGTGAAATCGAGTTAATTTAGTTTTTAAAAATATTTAATTAATCATTATATATAAAAAAGTTTAGAAAACGTTAAGGCAGACTGTGGCACCCACCTTGCTCAAAATTTCAAACTCTCCTCTAAAGTTCGGGAGAAAAAAAAAATCGGGTTCGTTTCACTTTGTCAATCTGCATAAAACTATGATGAAACTTTGAAAAGGAAATTGTGGTTCTTCACACAAGTGGTGGTGTGTGCTAGACAAATATTAACACAAGCTCATATACTACGTATCATTAGATTGAGGTTATGAAACTCAGTTCAAAACTACTATTGGAAGACGAAACAGTTTAGTCGTAAATTTCCTTTTAGAAAAAAGTGTAATTCTTTTTATCAGGGCACATTTTTCGGTCCGAGTTGGACACCTAAAGATAAATATATTAAATTTAAGAATTAAAATGGACACCAAAATTTTTACATTGAAAACCCCTAAAATTATTAGGATAAAAACCACGAGCATGATGAAAAATACTACTATAATATTTTGAGAATTACAGCATGTCACTGTGTTTCTAAAGAGACACATACTCTCTTAATACAAGAGAAACTTATCTCATAAATATTATAGAACACTCCTATATATATATATAAAGAATGAGAGAATTTGGGATGATTTCTAAATGATCTTGGGGAGCTCTATTTACGAGCAATTCAATTCTAGGAAAAATTGAAATTGTACATGGCCGACATGCATCTCCACACCTCGTTTCAATATTTCCATACTCTACTGCTTATGTTTTTGCTATGTTACATGAAGATCTACACCACTTGAACTTGTCTGTATTCACTGGCTTGGTAAGATAATCAGTCATGTTATCCTTTGTATGGTGTATGGATCTTCTACAACGTTTGAAATATTCGCCACATTTCTTTGAGAACTTTTCTCAATACTCCTCGTACAATCTTTCTTGAAGTGCCCTTTACCGTCATATTTATTGTAGTAAATATTTTTATTTTTACATCGTTGCTTTGATGTACCATTCCTGTAACTCCCACTGAAGTCACGTTCCGTTGATTGTCCTCTTATCATCGGCAAGGCCTCCGTGCTTTGAATATATCAACCTATCTTCCTTATTATTGCGTCGAATTTCTTCAACAAGAACCGCGTTTAAAACATCATTGAAATTTAAAACGTCCGTAAGGATATTATTGGTTATGTTGATGATAAGCTGATCATATGAATCTGGTAGACTCTGAAGTAGAAACTTCTCACGTTCTGTTTCCTCTAGCATATGCTCCATAGATGTGAGCTGGGAAATAGATGTGCTGATAGGGTTGGTCATCAATTAGTATTCCGTCATCCGAAGAGTATACAATTTTCTTTTTAGGAAAATCCTGTTGTTTAGTGACTTGACCTCGTATATCTTTGTGAGTATCCCAAACAACTTTTGCCGAATTTATTTCAGCGATACTCGACAAAACTCGAACTGCTATTGTCAACTGTATATTGGAAATAGCAGCACCAGTCATCTCATTCCACTTTTCATCATCTGTGAAATCCCTCGGTCTATATCGTATAGCAGGCTGGAGACATTATTTTTTCTGAAATTTCTTGAATCTTCAATTTCCACAGCATAGAATTGCTGGCATTGAAATTTTCTTTCTCATACTTTGTCGTCACTATGCCAACAATAATTATGCCGTCTTAATAAAAAAATTCAAAAAACCTTTTATTGTATGGAATTTCAGTCACAACTTAAACCACAGAGCATACTAAGAATTTTTAGAAACTTTTCACCAGGCTCTGATACCACTTTTTGGTCCAAACTGGGACACCTCAAGATAGAAATATTAAATTGGAGAATAAAAATGGACACCGAAAATTTACGTGAAAAACCCTAAAAATTATTAGGGTAAAAAACCACGCGTGAGGTCAAAAATACAACTATAATATTTTTACAATTACACCATCTCTGTTTCCAGAGAGACACGAATGACCTTAATACAGGAATAACCTATCTAATAAATATTATAGAACACTCTAATATTAAGATTGTTGGATCTGTGTTTACAGATCAGAATCTTAATTTTGATTAATACAAAACCTGCTAATATTTTACTAACAGTTTAAGATCGTTGTGCAGCCCCGTCATAATCAGAGCAGCTTAGAAGCAAGCCGGTAAAGGACAAACCAGCTTGGATGGTTTTTTGTGGATGATGTGAAAGATGAAGATGAAGATGAGGAAGGATTACATTGTTCTACAAGGAGAAACCCAAGAGCAGGGTGAACTCAATCAGTATCCCTAGTTCAAGCTGATACAGAGGTAATAGCAGATGTATGCGAGCTGGATAAGCCTATAGCAGAACATATTAGAAGAGAGCTGAAAGCTGTTGAGAAGATGTCCAAGCTGGGATAGTGAGGTACGCCGAAGCTGGTACATCAGAGAAAATCATCTCAGGAGAATAATAACTAAGATCAGTGATCAAGTGAATATTAGAGTTCAGATCAGAAGTATAGCGGTCCAGTGAAAGCTGAAACAGATCAGATGTGATTAGATGATCCAAAGAAGAAGGGATATAATTACTGGTGCAAGATTTGTCACGTGTGCTCTGGGATGCCGTAGTGGAGGAAGATCCCAAGCAAGTACACATAAGCAAAGAAGAAAACAGCCTGGAGCATAGCAGCTGTAGACAAGAGCATAAGTATACAAGAGACCAACTCAGAGAATGAACCAGCTCGGACAAGACTATCTCGGAGCAAAGCAGTTTGAACACATATATTGAGAAGACTGTATCACGAGTTCAAACTGATTTTCTTGAACTTTACACATCAGGTATATGATCTATAGAGATCAAAGTCATCAATGGCCACAGACCATTTAATGAAGAGAGCTTAAAGTCAACAAAGCCTGCAAAACTTTTAATGATAAATGACACAAGGTACTGTTGGCGCATCGGTGGATCCGGATCCCGCTCCCGGGGCACAACGGAAGATTTAAAATTGAAGCCCGGGAACGGTCAATAAACCTATACAATTGAATAAAAACATTCATAGAATGTTCAGAACAGTACCTCGCTGGCGTCTAGGCGCCTGGCTCCGACCAATTTCACGAGAAAATTGGCACTTCAACGGTTGATTGATTTCGGTCTCCTAATCCAGTCCACGACCGGAATCTCAATTTCTTCGCCGGTTTGCACTAGAAAACCGACGAAAGTTTCACGGACGGAATTTCCTCGCCGGAACAGTCGGAACAAATTTCAACGTCGGCGACGGCGGCGGAGACGACTTGGGAGGAGAGGAGAGGAAGGGAGAAATTTATAAGCTGAGGAGCTTTTGGTGTCTTTCAAATAAATACCCCAGGGCCCCTATTTATAGATTGTCCATGGGCTTGAACCAGCTTAATGGGATTGGGTCGGGCCCAGGCCCAGGGTGCACATTGGTTTCAAGTCCATCACTGTGGCTCCATCATAATCCCGATCGACGATCAGATCGGACCGATCTACAGAGTTTACAAAACAGAGCATTATGATGTGAAAACAATTTTTCGGACCACCTAATCCAAAATAGCAGTTTGGCCCATGTAAGCTTTAAGGATAGTCAAACTAGTCCAAACTTAGGGAAATTGCATTTTGACCCTATTTAATTTTAGGAAGTCGCACTTCCTTCCTTCCTCCTAATATACTCAACAAATTGAGCTTCATTTCCGTACGGGAATTGAGAAACCAGTATTTGTGTGACCTTCAATGGTTCAGGGATATATCTAGTCGTGGGCTCACAACATTTGTGACTTCGAAACCACACTTTTCGGACTAACCCATCGGATCATGGTAAAGCGTCTAGCAACATCGTCCCATGATCCCCTAGTATCACCGATAGTGCCTGCAAGAACCAGTCGGTCATGGTTAGCGTACAGTACGGTCCTTTCAACACAAATATCCTGATCAGATCAGCGACCATTGGTAAATCGAGAGTCGCTAGAGATCCAATAACCATGCATACATCTTGGAGATCAAATAGTGACATCGCATATGTTACTAGGCAAACCCATTTACCCAAAACACATCTAGTACTCTGACGAGAGATTTGTCACACTATTATCTCCTTAGATAGCATAGGATATCCACGCACAAGGGCGAGCGGTGAATCCTCGACAATGAAGCATCGACTCCTACATGCATCGGGACCTCACCCAACCCCGCCACCTGATGATCCAAACTGAGTCGATAAACGGGTCAAAGTGAGGCACCTATCATGTAGTGCCTCAATGATGTTTCGAGTAATGAGGGCTAATCTGTACAACCAAGACCTCGGACTTAATCAGCTCGAAAAATGGTAACCATTTGGAATGTCCGAACGAGGGTAGTTCGATAGATCACCAGGTCACTATCCATCTGCATGGTCAGAACATCACTATATTCCCTATCAAAGAAACGTGGTACTTCACATCGCAGATGCTAGTCTCAAACTCGGGCGGACTTATCCTCATTTTGGCGGCCCAATCGACTAGGAACAATTTTAGAATACACAGTGACTATTAGATGTGTTTCATGATAGCCATCATATCCACTATCACATCTAACATACACTATGGTGCATTCTAGGTCTTTATCCAACACAATTGTTAACATTATAAAAATAATGAAGATAAAGAATGCCATAAAAGAATACGAAGTTCATAAATAACGATCGTTTTACATAGAGTCAACATGAACCCACATGCCACAAGTTGGCTAGTTGGGCACCTACTCTAACAATCTCCCACTTGCCCTATAGCCAACTACTCATCAGACGTAGTCCCATTGTTTCGCGATGTTTTTCAAACAACGGTCCTGGCAAGGGCTTCGTAAGTGGATCATCAATGTTGTCTGCAGAGGCGACTCTCTCAACTGCTATGTCACCTCTAGCCACAATATCCCAGATTATGTGGTATTTCCTCAGTATATTTGGATCTTTGGTGAGACCTAGGTTCCTTTGCTTGCGCAGTCCCATTGTTTCGCGATGTTTTTCAAACAACGGTCCTGGAAAGGGCTTCTTAAGTGGATCATCAATGTTGTCTGCAGAGGCGACTCTCTCAACTGCTATGTCACCTCTAGCCACAATATCCCAGATTATGTGGTATTTCCTCAGTATATTTGGATCTTTGGTGAGACCTAGGTTCCTTTGCTTGCGCAACGGCACCGGTATTGTCACAGTACACCGGGACTGGAACAACTCCTTCAGGGATTATGCCCAACTCTTGGACGAAATTCCTTATCCAAACCGCCTCTTTAGCAGCTGATGCCGGAATGTACTCAGCCTCAGTGGTTGAATCCGCGATGGTGTCTTGCTTGGAACTTTTCCAAGAGACAGCACCACCATTGAGCATGAATACAAATCCAGAGGTTGACTTCGAATCATCCACATCACTGGAAACTTGAATCAGTATAGCCTTCCAATTTCAGTTCACCACCCCCATAGACTATGAACATATTCTTAGTCCTTCGTAAGTACTTAAGAATATATTTCACAGCCTTCCAATGCATTTGGCCGGGGTTAGCTTGGTAGCGGCTCGTGACACTCAGAGCATATGCAATAGCTGGTCTAGTTGAGATCATACCATACATAATACTACCTATTGCCGAGGCATATGGCACACGTGTCATACTCTCTATCTCCTCATCAATCTTTGGACACATAGACTTAGATAGAGTGACCCCATGGCACATATGTAGGTGTCCTCTCTTGGACTCTTCCATGGAGAACCTCTTAAGTATGGTATCGATGTAGGTTGCTTGGGTGAGTCCGAGCATCTTTTTCTATCTATCTCTATAGATCTGTATTCCTAGTATAGGATGCCTCACCCATGTCCTTCATCGAGAATCTATTAGACAACCATACTTTAGTTGACTACAGCATTCCTATATCATTCCCAATGAGTAGAATGTCATCAACATAAAGTATAAGAAATGTCACATCATTTTTAACTACCTTCTTATACACACATGGCTCCTCGGGATTCTTGATGAAACCAAATTCTTTAATTGTTTCATCAAATCTCAGGTTCCAACTTCTCGATGCTTGTTTGAGAACGTAGATCGATCTCTGATGTTTGCATACCTTATGATCACTTCCTACAGATGTGAAACCCTCACGCTGCGTCATATAGATCTCTTCCTTAATGTTTCCATTAAGGAACGTAGTTTTCACATCCATTTGTCATATCTCATAGTCGTACCACGCGGCTATGGCTAGTAGGATTCTAATTGACTTGAACATTGCGACTGGTGAGAAGGTTTCATCATAGTCAACACCTTCTCTTTGAGTGTAACCTTTCGCGACCAGTCGCGCCTTGTAGGTCTGTACCTTACCATCAGGCCCAAGTTTTCTCTTGTATATCCATTTACACCCTATAGGAACTATTCCTTATGGAGGATTAACAAGAGTCCAAACTTAGTTTGAATGCATTGAGTCAATCTCAGATTGCATTTCTTGAAGCCAAAAATTAGAATCAGCATCGGAAATTGCCTCCTTGAAGGTTCTTGGATCACATCCAATGGTTTGATCACTTTGATCATCTTCAAGGAGGAAACCATATCTAAAAGGAGCCCTAGGAACCCTTTCAGATCTCCTAGGTGTGTCCATATCAAGTATTGGCTCTTGAGGTGCGGGAGATTCACTTGGTACTTCAGATGGTTCTCGAACCTCTTCGAGTTCTACTATCTTGCCTTTTTTATCAAGTAGAAATTCCCTTTCCAGAAAGGTGTCATTTCTAGAGACAAACACTTTTGTTTCATTGGGATAGTAGAAGTGGTATCCAATAGAATTATTAGGATACCCAATGAAGTAACATAAGATGGATCTATTATCCAGCTTATCTCCCACTGTCTGCTTCACGTAAGAAGGACATCCCCAAATCCTCAAGTATGAGTACTTTGGTGGCTTGCCTATCCATATCTCATATGGAGTTTTATCCACTGCCTTGGTATGGACATTTTTCAACAACATTACCGCCGTTTCGAGCGCATAGCCCCAAAATGAGGCAGGAAGTTAGCGAAACTCATCATAGATCGAACCATGTCCATCAAGGTTCGATTACGACGCTCCGCTACACCGTTGAGCTGTGGTGTGGCCAAAGGGGTCCACTGTGAGAGAATCCCATTCTCTTTAAGATTGTCTTGAAACTCGGCACTCAAATATTCTCCACCTCGATCGGATCGTAGTGTTTTAATACCCCTTCCCAATTGATTTTCTACTTCAGCCTTGAATTCTTTGAACTTTTCAAATGATTCATACTTGTGCTTCATTAAGTACAAGTACCCGTAACTAGAGTGATCATCAGTAAAGGTGATGAAGTAGGTGTGACCGGACTTAGTACCAATGCTAAGTGGGCCACATACATCAGTATGGATCAAATCCAATAGGCCTTGAGCACGTTCTGGGTTGCCTGTGAAGGGAAATTTTGTCATTTTTCCCTTGAGACAAGACTCACAAGTTGGTAGGGAGTTAATATCAGACATATTAAACATGTCACTCCTAATCAACTTGTTCATCGTATTTAGGGAAACATGACGTAGCCTAGCGTGCCAAAGTTGTGCCGGGTTCAAACCATCGTTTTTCCTTTTTATTGTTGTTGTGTGTGTTTCCACATCGCGAGTTGGAACTTCTCTCAATTTTAAGGCGTATAGATCGTTTTCTCGTTCCCCAATTCCAATTAAACATTCATTCTTGTAAATATTGAAAATCGAATTGGCAAAATGACAAGAGTATACATCACTATCAAGCATAGAAACGGAAATGATGTTCTTTATTAATTCAGGAACAAATAAAACGTTTCTCAACAACAACTTAAAATTTGAAGACTGAAATAAATAAACATCTCCTATAGCTACGGACGCAACCCTTGCTCCGTTTCCAAGCCTCAAGTGTGTCTCACCCTCTCTAAGATGCCGGCTTCTTGTCATTACATGCAAGTCATTGCAGATATGAGATCCACATCCGGTATTAAGTACCCAAGAAGTCAGGTTAAGATACATATTTATTTCAATGTAGAACATACCTTTTGCAGTTCGCAACTGCTAGAGGTAATCCTTACAGTTCATTCTCCAGTGCCCAGGCTTTTGCCAGTGGTGGCAAACATCCTCAGTTTTGTCCGGCTTTGAGGCTCTTGCCTTAGGCTTCTTGGTGGGCTTTCCGTCCTTCGCAGGGGCAGAACGCTTCTTTCCCTTGCGTTTGGGACCCTTCTTCGCAGAGGAAGAAGAGCCCAAAATGAGGATGGGCTTGTCCAGCTTTATGGTCCCCTCAAACACGACAAGCATGTTTACCACATCTTCAAGGGTGGCTTCCAGATTGTTCATGTTGAAGTTGACCACAAAGGGGTCGAATGCAGCAGGTAGGGAGAGGAGAAGCAGACCCACAGACAGCTCATGTGGAAGTGTGATATCAAGGCCTACTAGCTTCTCAATGAGCCAATCACACGGACCCCATGCTCACAGACCGAAGTTCCCTCGCGCATGCGGCTCGTCATGAGCTCATTGACAGTATTGAACCTCTCAGTCCGAGAGTTCTCCCCATACAGTTCCTTGAGATGAAGGTGTATGCCAGCAGCATACATCGTCTTCTCAAAGCGCCGCTGCATTTCGTTGGACATCGATGCCATCATATAGCACAGTGCCTTAAGCTCGTCATCCCACAACTTATTCAGCTTTGTCAGCTCCTCAGGACTGACATGGGAAGGGGCTTCCTTCGGAGGGCTCTTCTCTAGCATGTAGAGAAGTTTCTCCATAAACAAGACAATATTCTTGGTAGTTTAAGCCAGTGAACTTGTTGCTATCCAGTATAGCAGCAAGTGGATTTTTCATCGAAGACATAATCAAAGCAGTTTATACTGAAAAGAAAAACAGACATGCATTACCAACTATTCATGAAAAACGCTAAGACATAAAACATGGTCATTTCGTTCTATGAATTACCCTCCCACTATTTTAAAGATTTCACCACCTTCTAATGAAATCGAGAAAGCAAGTTCCCTTAGTAGGTACACAGAGTCCAATCAAGAAATCATAGTCCCGAATAATATCAGCCAACCATGACCCTCAAAAGGTAGAGCCCAATTGCAACAGGTGCAACCTCCATGTATTTACCTTACGTCCAGTAAGGGCCCAATAATATGACGTCGATTACTATCACGTGTCAAGATGACCCATCAATGTTGAGTTGCGATGGAAGGTCCCATTAATGTCCCCAATAATATGAGCCAACGTTAAAAGTAGTTCCAACCAACTAACAGCAAGTGTCAATGACGTGTACAGCTTTCCGGCACACAGAACCCCCCCATAATATGAGCCGGGCTATGTATGCGGGTAGCATCGACGTACAGCCATTGTTGGTGGAAGGCAGGAAATTTTAAACAATATTTAAATTCCCTTTAGTTTCATGATTTTATCATGAACCTTTTTAATCTTGATATGAATTTTAAATCAAATTTAACATGAGGGATTTTAATTTTGAAATTTGTTCTCAATAATTTTAAATCAAATTTAAAATCGCGGATTCAATAGATATATATCACATATATAATTGGGATGATCGATAAGCGAGAGCTATGCGATCCGTGGTTTACAGGCAAGGATCTAGGTCCAATCCTAGGTGACATGCAGTATGTAAATGCAATCCTATTACATAAATTTCCAGTTTTACAAGTCTTCGGTCTTCAATATCTTTGATCATCATCTCCACCATCTTCAAAATTATCATCCCACTAAATCTAATATTTACATTTAATTAACCATGACAAATAGGGATACATTTTAAAGGAGTGGGAACGGGCCATAAACCAGGCCCACTTTGAAATGAATTCAAAAATATTACATTGTAAAACCTAGCATACACCTAACACATTGGGCACGACTCTCGATCATCCCAAACATTATCTATTCAGTTATTTAATTTACATAAATAAAATAATCAAATCAAATTTGATTTTATCCAACGAAATCACATTTTAAATATAAAATCATATTTTATAAATAAAATCTTATTTTGTTATTTTTTTGCATCAATTTTGGACTTAAAACAATTTTAGGTCCAATATCTCAAAATTTTCAAAAATTAATTTTGGTCCCACCAAAAGTCCAATAGCAAGTATTGGCCCAAAACCCCTCGGTCCGCCCGAGACAGACCCCCAAAAACCCTAGAATTCAAAAAACGCTGCCGCACCTCAGCCCAGGAACCGCAGCACGGGCGGTGCGCCGCCGCCCGCACACGTGCAGCGACCGTGCTGCACGCTGTGCGCGCCCCTGTGTGCAATGTGTGCGCACGGCCCGTGCGCGACGGGCGCGCAACGTGCGCGCATGATGCGTGCAGGATCCCGCGATCCCGGCCGCGATTTGAGAGCGGTGGGTGAACACACCGTGCGCGACTGGCGTGCAATGGCAGGCGGCGCGCGCGCGCCGGCTTTCGGCGGTGGCGCGGCGGCGTGAGGTCGGAAAATTTTTAAGTTTTTTTTTGAAAAACTGAGAACTGATGCAATTCAGGCAGAAATAGTGTATTGACAGATCCGAGCCAAATCTCTGATACGACGTTGGCGCATCGACGGATTCGGATCCCGCTACAGGGGCGCAGCGGAAGATTTAAAATTGAAGCCCGGGAATGGACAATACACCTATACAATTGAATAAAAACATTTATAGAATGTTCAGAACAGTACCTCGCTGGCGTCTAGGTGCCTGGCTCCGACCAATTTCACGAGGAAATTGGCAGTTCAACGGTTGATCAATTTCGGCCTCCTATTTCGATCCACGACCGGAATCTCAATTCCTTCGCCGGTTTGCACTAGAAAAACGACCAAAGTTTCACGGACGGAATCTCCTCATCGGAACAGTCGGAACAAATTCCGACGATGGCGGCAGGCGGCGATGGCGTCGGCGGCAGCGGCGGCTTGGGAGGAGAGGAGAGGAAGGAAGAAATTTATAAGCTGAGGAGCTTTTAGTGTCTTTCAAATGAATACCACAGGGCCCCTATTTATAGATTTTCCATGGGCTTGAACCAGCTTAATCGGCTTGGGTCGGGCCCAGCCCAGGGTGCGCATTGTTTTCAAGTCCATCACTGTGGCTCCATCATAATCCCGATCGACGATCAGATCGGACCGATCTACACAGTTTACAAAACTGATGATGTGAACAAATTTTTCGGACCACCTAATCCAAAATAGCAGTTTGGCCCATGTAAGCTTTAGGATAGTCAAACTAGTCCAAACATAGGGAAATTGCATTTTGACCCTATTTAATTAGGAAGTCGCACTTCCATCCTTCCTCCTACTATACTCAACAAATTGAGCTTAATTTTCGTACGGGAATTGAGAAAAGTACTTGTGTGACCCTCAATGGTTCAAGAATACAGCTAGTCGTGGGCTCACAATATTGTGACTCCGAAACCACATTTTTCGGACTAACCCATCGGATCATGGTAAAGCTTCTAGCAAATCGCCCCATGATCCCTTAGGTATCACTGATAGTGCCTGCAAGAACCAGTCGGTCATGGTTAGCGTACAATACGGTCCTTTCAAAACAAATATCCCGATTAGATCAGCAACCATTGGTAAATCGAGAGTCTCTAGAGATCCAATACCATGCATACATCTTGGAGATCAAATAGTGACATCGCATGTGTTACTAGACAAATCCATTTACCCAAAACACATCTAGTACTCTGGTCAGAGATTTGTCACACTATTATCTCCTCAGATAGCATAGGATATCCACGCACAAGGGCTAGTGTGAATCCTCGACACGAAGCATCGACTCCTACATGCATCGGGACCTCACTCAACCCCGCCACCTGATGACCCCAACTGAGTCGGTAAACGGGTCAAAGTGAAGCACCTATCATGTAGAGCCTCAATGACGTTTCGAGTAATGAGGACTAATCTGTGCAACCAAGACCTCGGACTTAATCCACTCGACAAAAGGTAACCACTTGGAAAGTCCGAACGAGGGTAGTTCGATAGATCACCAGGTCACTATCCATCTGCATGCTCAGAACATCACTATATTTCCTACCAATGAAACGTGGTACTTCACATCGCGGATGCTAGTCTCAAACTCGGGTGGCCTTATCCTCATTTTGGCGGCCCAATCGACTAGGAACAATTTTAGAATACACAGTGACTATTAGATGTGTTTCATGACAGCCATCATATCCACTATCACATCTAACGTGCACTATGGTGCATTCTAGGTCTTTATCCAACATAATTGTTAACATTATAAAAATAATGAAGATAAATAATGACATAAAAGAATACGAATTTCATAAATAAAGATCATTTTACATAGAGTCAACAAGAACCCACATGCCACAAGTTGGCTAGTTGGGCACCTACTCTAACAGGTACAACCATGTTAGAACTTTACAAAAGCCTTTTCAACGGCTACAACTTTGTGTCCAGCGGATAGATTTTCACAAGAGGTTTTATATATCAAGAGCAGGAGCACAACAAAGAGCGGAAAAATAACACAAGTGCAGAAAGGCACAAAAGCAAACAGAGAGCAGTTTTAGTCGAGAGTTTGCACTCTAAGGTGGCAGCTGATGTGCAAACTGGTCTCGTGCCCAGGTGTGAGCTGGTGCATAGGCCGAGAGCTTCAATGATATATTCATAATCGACAGCCTGGGAAGAAATCGAGATACCAGCTTAGAGAGAAGCACTTCCCAGTGTGTGAGAATAAATTTGAGAGTGAGCTTAAACTGTATAATTCTCACACATGATTCACTCACATAGAGCTGATTAGATTAGTTGAGTGAATCAAAACCACAAACAATACCAATTTCCTATCAGTCTTTGAACAGAGACATTAAACAAGTTCCTGTTGTTGCCTTTCTCATTGAGACCTAAAAGAAGTTTTTGTTAGACACACAGCCTGCGAGCTAGTGTGCATTGGTGGCTAGGTGTTCTCGCAGCTTGAGGGCTGTTGAATCGGGTCTATACACAAGGTCTAAGAAAAACTCTTCTAGTGGATCCTTCTTGTGTGGAAGAAGGGGAGACATAGGAGATCAGCTCGAACTTCCGTAAACAAATTGAAGCGTACTTTTATTATAGCTTTCTGCATGGCATCACATACATATCTTTAAAACTGTTAAATTAGTTTTCTATTTGCAGAGGGTAGTTCAGGTTGTTTTCGCATGATTTTATATCTTACCTGATCTACCTCTCGGTGCACAAACATTTCAATAACATTGAGCTAGTGCAGCTCAGGATTTAACAGACCAGATCGTAGAGCTGCTGGTCCAGCTCAGGCGTGATCTGGTTTCTCTATTGCGTGCTGCTATTGTCAGGCCCGGTGCACAGCACAGAGATTAACCACGCAAAATACAATCGAGAAAGCATTTAAAAAGTGGCTGAAATTTTTCGCTTTGGCCTTGACTTAGAAAACATAATTTAAAAATACATCGATACTCAAAATAACGGTTTTACAACAACAGAAAACCAACAACATCGGATACAATAACAAATACAAGCACAGTATGACTCCCTAACATGGTACATCCCAATCAGCAATAGCACATCACATCCTCACAGGGTATTCCCCGGATACTGCTCTACTGCCTAATATAATTAATATACATGACTAGGACACTCTATCCACCTCCCGCGGCACCACCAGCTGGGCCATCTCCACGACCAGTTGAGAAACCTTTATAACCTGAAAAACACACAGGCAAACAAAACAATCCAGCCCCAGAGGGACAAGGGTCAAATCCCAGTACGGAGAGAAACATAAAACGGCGTGAAGATAGAGCAAGATATAATGTTATGCGATGCATGAGAACAGGTAGCTCAAAGGATCCAAGAGAATTGTAAACCGCTGGTGAATAGAACAGGAATGGTCACCGGATGTGTGAGAGAATGGGAGCTACCAACGTGCTCGATCACACATGGTACCAAACACCAACAGATCAGGAATGGCCGCAACTTATGTGAGAGATACGGGAGCTTCACATGCACTCACTCACATGAAATATCAGCACCAGCCAGAACTGAAAGGCCATATCGCATGTGAGAGAATTGGGAGTTACCCAAGCGCTCAATCACACGCATCCTATCAACAAGGAATAGCTCAAAGAAGACAAGAACAGATCAGAGGTTCTCATTGCATGCTGTTAACAAAGGCTCGCAAAGGAATGAGCAGAACATCATGACATGCGTGTATGAATAATAATAGCTTGCAAGATAACATACACAAACATATGCAAGCAACAGCCCATGAACAACAACATACACATCGCTCAACATAACAGCACATGCTCATTTATACACAAGTCCATCTCAAAGATGTAATTATAAGCTCGCATATGTACCTTCACTTCTGAGCTACAATTACCACAACCTAGGTCTTGAGTACTCAAATCCAAAACCTGATAAGCCAAACAACAACAACCAGCTCAGGACGTGAAGTACAGAAAATCTAACTGGGAGCTACGAGCTCAACCAGCTCTGTCCTACCCTTCGAGCACAACATATAGATCTAAACGAAGCGTAAGGTAGAATCTAACACTTACCCAAAGCGTTACCTGAACGGAATAACCAATCGACCGAAATGCTAACAGACTACACAAGGTAGCTAAATTTGTGATCTTCTTCGAGCTTAACCCAAGCCTTCGAAAATGGTATAAGAATAAACGCCTTGGCAAGAGGAGTCCAGCGCTACCACTCTTGCTCCAATCGGAGTCTTCTACCGCCGACAATCGGAGAAAATAAGGTTCAGTGAACAGTAACTAGGGTATCGCGACAGAAGAGAGTTCGATGTCGGGAGAAGATATATTTTCTAAGTGTCGGGAAATAATGGCGAGATTACAGTCAAAGTTCTCTATGTATACAACGTAATTTTCCCAAATCCGATGAGCAGTAACAACCGACAACATTGGCTCAAAGCTGATACCCACTCAGATCTGGACCATACTCTAAACCAGCGCGCTACTACCAAAAGTCGTCGCACCACAATCCAAATAATTCATACATGTGTCTCTCTGAATGGCGTCACATCGCTCCTAACCAAAACACTCAGATCCGAATGACCAGATCTGACACCAGCACTGACCAGCGTTCACTGATACCCAAAACGACATCGTACTGCCTTTCGGTCTAGACAATCCGAGACCGATCCACACAAAACCCTCGAACCAGGCCGGTTCACACAGCACAAACAACTTACACATCCCAAATCTGGTTTCCTCCAAACGATGGCGTTTCGCTACCCGAACAGGATATTCAACCAACGCTCTCAGAATGGATTACGATAACAAGATTCGACCACCAGTCCAACATAAAATCAACCAGAGCCGAAGACGAAGTCACCAACCAGCACTTCTCAACTCCCCAAATCTGACTAGTACTACGCAGAACTCTACAACTGTCCAGAGCTTTTCCAATACACAAATATAGAGACCCGATACGCTCACCAAGCATACCATCTCAAAGTTGATCCATCCCAGATCTGGTCTATACCAAACCCGATTAATTAACTTAATTAATCCACAAATATTTCAGGTCTCACATTTCTCCCCCACTGAAAAAAATATTTCGTCCTCGAAATCAAGAATAACTCCAGAACTGAACAAAACTCAAAAAAATAATCAACACTGAAAAATCACGCTATGCACAGAACGACCAACAACCTCTAACACGCAACAAGAGGCTACTAACCAAGAGTTCAAGATAACCGGAAAGACAACAACAAGCAAATTAGCTACTGGAGTTAATTCAAGATCTATTCAAACAGATTAGGCCACTCATGTTTCATTTTCTCCTCTAACTCCCACGTAGCTTCTTCTCTACCATGTTTGCTCCACTGGACCATCACCAAGGGAATGGTCTTGTTCCTGAGCTGTTTCTCCTTCCTTTCTAATATCTGCAAGGGTTATTCAACATAGCTCAAGGTCCGATCCAGCTCCACCTCGTCAGTTCGCAACACATGAGAAGGATCTGGCTCATACTTCCTCAACATAGACACATGAAACACATCATGCAATGAGGACAGATCTGGTGGCAACAACAAACGATAAGCCAAAGGACCGATCCTCTCCACAATCTCATGTGGTCCAACATAAGGAGGAGCTAATTTTCCCTTGAGATAAAATCTCATAAAGCTTCTAAAAGGAGAAACTTTCAAGAAAACCAGATCTCAAATCTGAAATTCTAAAGGCCTATGCATGCGGTTTGCATATCTTGCTTGGCGATCTTGTGCAGCTTTCATACGCTGTCGAATCAGATCCACTTGATCTCTCATCTGTTGCACAAATTCTAGAGAAGACAACTGCTTCTCCCTCACTTCTTCCCAATAGATTGGCGATCTGCACCTCCTACCATACAATGCTCAAATGGTGCCATTCCAATTGTCACCTGGTGTGAGGCTCTCTGCTCACAATTAATTCTCTAATCTCAACCAGTGGGTTATTAATTTAAACTAAACAAGTTTATTAAATCTAATCTGGTTCATAGATAAGATAATTAACAATTTTTTTTTCAACCAGTAGAAGCGTTGTTTCAACCAGCAGACGCTTAAAGGATTCAGCTTGTATCGTAAATATTATTCATTTATTAGAACACTTCATAGTATACGGTGATTACAAGCTAAGTTTACTAGTACATGCTTAATTATTATATACAAAACCAGACTTGAACAACCTAAGATAAACTGTCCAAAAACATAGACTATCGGCTGATGTTTAATCTTCCTGCTATTGATCCAGCGTCTAGGTAGTTATCTCTCGCTACCCTTGGTTGCTCCCCACTAGTTCCTTCCTCCTGTTGTCGTGCACACATACAAAACTAAACAACAGCCGGATAAACTCCGGTGAGAATCATCTCAGTATAATCAGCAGGCATGAACAATAGCCATAAAATGAATAACAGTTTATCAACTGTAAAACAAATGCAATGCAATGAAATGATTTCTTTTCTCTTCTTCGATCTCAGAATTGATTCCATTTCAGTTCGATGCCATCAAGATTCGTATCCGATCTTGAAATGAATATTCATCTATCGAAACCATCTCCGGCTTCAAAAAATAGGACAACTCAGTCCTGGGCATTAGAATCAATTCAATTCTCTTCGTTATGCAATGTCATGCAAATATAAAAGATCCACTACCTGTGATGGATCGACACATACACAATTCAAGTTCTAAATCAAGAACAGTAATCAAACATGTATGTGATTTCAGCGGGATAACTCAAGAAATATCATTCTCAAGTAATCTAATCCCTGACTCTTCTGTCAAATTATACCTTCGTTCCTCTGTTTTCAAAGTACTTCACTCAAACTCTGTTTCAACACTTCCTGAGAACTTCACAGAGTCAAAGTCCGATATCTGTAGTCAAGATCTTCTCAATATTTCGAATTCAATCTTATTTATAGACAACGGTTTCTGTTTTTCTGCAGCATTTCCAACGTGTTCAATTCGAATTCCACGTGTCATGCTGAGTATTCAAACAGGATATACTCCCACCGCTTCGAAAGTGGATAACGCTAAACAGATTCCTCAACTGTTGTTCTTCCTCAGTCGCTGTTCGAAACAATCATCATTCTCTTGCTATACAGCAGAAGCAACAACCAGCCGCAGTAGCAACCAGTCGCAACACTTTGAAAATCAAAACGATGTCGTAACAATTAATTCCAACGACGTCGTAATGCACTGAAAGAAACCAGCAGCTGGTCGATCTAATAATCCAACGACTGATTTCGCTACGTTATTCAAAACGGCATCGCATTGTTCCTTCGACTGAGTAACCAGCAGATACCACAAACCATCGACTGATTTCAGATCCCTCGACTGGTCACTAATTCATACAAAACGACATTGTATCGAGGTTCCTGTTCATAAGTCAAAACGATGTCGCATTGCTCTCTCGACTGGAACCAAATTTCACATACTTGCATCGACTGACTTGCGTTTATTACCAAAACGACGACGTCGCACCTATGTCATCAAAACCAGTCGATACATCACTAAACCAGCAGGTGCATAACCCAGCAGATGCGTAAGGAACTCTAGCTGCAGGTTCCCACTTGAATAAACCAGCAGGTTCACAAAGAACTCTCGCTGCTGGTTCCCACGTGCATAACAGTAATCTACACGTGGTGATTCCTTACTGAATCTTGTATTTGAGCGTCTACTACCAGTAGCAACGAGAATTAAGCGCAACGACTGAAATTCAAAATCGCTTCGTCATGTCGCTTAGTCTGGTTCCCACACTTAGCGAAATTCAACGATACCAAGTTCCTTAATCACCACACACTTCCAGAAGAAATCCGAGCTCATAATCAAGCTTCATCAAAATCTATTATTTGAAAATCTGGAAATCTCGGAATTACTTACTAATTCTCTTCTTAATTATCTCGGGCATTACACCTGGTAGCTGTTATTATAAGAAAACTCAACCAACGACAACGAATCCTGCTAGCTACCACTGAAATCCATCGCAATATCTTTCACATATCCTCCAAAGTCTGGATACTCCTCTCAGATTTTTCATCGGTTTGGGGATGATAAGCTGTACATAGCCAATCTGGTGCCCAAAGCTGTTTGAAAACTCTTCCAAAATCTGGAAGTAAACCTCGGATCTCGATCTGGAACAATGGATACATGCACTCCATGCAATCACATCACGAAATCTATGTACAGTTTCGCCATTTTCTTCAAAGAATTCGTCATATTGTAGGGAATGAAGTGAGCAGACTTCAAAAGTTTGTCTATAACACCCAAATAGCATCACAACCTCGACTGAAACGAGGCAAATGGGTCACAAAATCCATAGCCACATGCTCTTGGGACACCTCTAAACTCTGCAATAAACCACCAGTTGTAATCCTTTCTGCCTTAACATGCTGACAATTCAGAAAACGCGCAACAAAATCAGCAACATCGCTCTTCAAACCTGCCCACCAATAGTGCGGCTTCAAGGCATGGTACATCTTCCTTGTACCAGGATGGACACTATGTATACTACAGTGAGCTTCTCTCAAGATCTCCTCATTCAGATCAATCGGATTTGGCACTACCAACCTGCCACGAAATCAAAAAACCATCAGATGAGACAAAATAATCTTCCAACGGTCCATTTCTAAATTTCAACTTCAAAACTCATGGATATATGGATCTGTTCTCTGAGCTGCTCTAATATTCGAAACAATCTGTAGCTCCACTCTAAAAGAAGATAACACAACATAATCATCACCTGGGTAGAAACGCCAACCAGTAGTGCTTAGATGCTCATGAACTTTCGAAATCTGCAACGAAGCAAGCATAGACACTTGAGCTTTTCTACTCAATGCATCAGCAACTACATTCACTTTTCCAGGTTGATATTGTATCTCACAATCAAAATCCTTAAGCAGATCCATCCATCTACGATGTCTCATGTTCAAATCTGGCTGATAGAAAAATACTGAAGACTCTTGTGGTTCGTATATACCACAAACTGCTGGACATACATATAGTGGCGCCAAATCATCAAGGCAAAAACCACGGCTGCCAACTCCAAATCATGAACAGGGTATCGAGTCTCATGCGGTTTCAATTGAAGAGAAGAATATGCAATTACTCGACCATTCTGCATCAACACACGATCCAATCCATTAAGCAAAGCATACGAACTAACCACAAAATCTCCTAAACCCGAAGGTAACGCTAACATTGGCATTGTAGTTAGCTTCTCTTTGAGCAATCGAAAGTTGTTGTCGTATTATTTTGTCCAAACAACATCTTGTCCTTTTGGGTCTACTGTGTCATAGGCCTAGATATACTAGAGAATCCCTCGATAAAGCGGCGATAATAGCTAGTCAATCCAAAAAGCTACGAATCTCTGAAACATTCTTGGGATGTTCCCAGTTCACCACAGCCTCTACCTTACTGGGATCAACAGATATATCTGAAGCTGAAATGACATGACCCAGAAATACCTCTCTATCCAACAAAAACTCGTGTTTGTAGAACTTAGCATACAACTGTTAGTCTCGTAGAGTTTGGATAACCAACCTCAAATGCTCTTTATGTTGCATCGGAGTCTTCGAGTACACCAATATGTCATCGATGAACACAATCACAAACTGATCGATGAACTCTCGAAAGACTCGGTTCATCAAAACCATAAAAACTGCAGGGGCATTAGTCAAACCATGACCCAGAAATACCTCTCTATCCAACAAAAACTCGTGTTTGTAGAACTTAGCATACAACTGTTAGTCTCGTAGAGTTTGGATAACCAACCTCAAATGCTCTTTATGTTGCATCGGAGTCTTCGAGTACACCAATATGTCATCGATGAACACAATCACAAACTGATCGATGAACTCTCGAAAGACTCGGTTCATCAAAACCATAAAAACTGCAGGGGCATTAGTCAAACCAAAAGGCATAACAAAGAACTCATAATTCCCATACCTCGTATGAAACACAGTTTTCGCAACATATTCCTCTCGAATACGCAACTGGTGATACCCCGAATGCAGATAGATCTTCGAAAACACAGCTGAACCCTGAAGCTGATAAAAAAAATCATCGATCCTCGGTAAAGGGTACTTATTCTTCACTATCGCCTTATTCAGTTGCCGAAAGTCAATGCACGTCCTCATCGAACCATCCTTCTTCTTCACAAACAAGATAGGAGCTCCCCACGGTGACATGCTCGGTCGAATAAAACCTTTCTCCAGTAAATCACTAAGTTGTACCTTAAGCTCCCTCAACTCGGATGGTGCTAAACGAGACATGGTTTGCGAGATAGGAGCCGTACCAGGTACCAACTCAATGCTGAAGTCGATCTTCTTCTAAAAGGAAAGCCAGGAATCTCCTCGGGTAACACATCGGGGAAATCGCGAGCAACGGGGATATCACTAGGCTCCACACACGACGAAAAGGATGCCTCCAAAGCATAGATCATGAATCCATAATTCTCCAACGACATAAGGCTAAATATCTCCATCACAGAAATCAACGGAATCTATGATTGGGAATCGAGGCCGTAGAAGTTCCACTTCTCGCCAGACTGGGGCCGAAAATGCACAACGCCATGGAAACAGTCCACGGTGGCCTAAAACTAGACAACACGCCCATTCCCAAAATGCAATCAAAATCCCACACAATTATACGAATCAGGTTCGCTACCAACACATTCTCACCAAACCTAAGAATGCCATTCAACAAAATCTCTTGGGAGTACAGGCTCGTGCCGGCAGGAGTCGCAACAGAAACAACATCACATAAAGAAGTGGTATGCAAACCATGCTCAACAACAAATGCATCAGCTATAAATGTGATGCTCCAGTATCAAACAATACACGTTCAAGAAAATCAAAGACAGTACAAGTACCTGCTCTCACTCCTCCTGGAGTACCCTCTGCTTGCTCCCTAGTCATGGCATTCACATGGGCATGCTGATGTCCTAAGAACTGAGTCTGGGAAGACTGTCCAAAAAGTGAAGGACTAGGCTGCTGGAACGACCTATGCTGAGTCTCTCCCATCCTCGGCTGTGGAACAGGAAAATAACGACCTCTAGACGACCCACCAGAACGACCCTGAGGTGGGGCTGCGGAGTTGAGATCCAGCCAATGGACACACTCTCACAAAATGTCCATATTTCCCACAAATGTTGCTAACACCCTGAACACCTGTACACTGCGTCGAGGGGTGTCTGCCTCCACATTGGCCACAAAAGGTAGCCCTAGGACTACTACTAATGCTTTAACTGCCCGAGCCAGAAGAACTAGAACCCTGCTTCTTCTTAGACTGATGACCACGAGGCCTAAACCTGTGGCTCCCAGACTGTTGTCCTGACTGCTGAGGCTGATGCTGAGATGACTGGGGAAACTGGGGAGATTGAGTCCCTAGAACATTGAGACGTGAACATTGCACCGTTGGAGGTTGAACCCGAGACATGCGGTTCCTCAACCCTTCCTCGATGTCCATTTCCTTGTCCACCACATCCGTATAACTGGTAGGTAAACTCGCCAACACCAAATAATACAAATCCTCGTTTAGCCCTTCCAAGAACCGGTTCCTCTTCACCCTCTCTCGGCCAGACACATGTGGAAAGTAGGCAAGAGAAGAATAAAACCTTCTAGCATACTCACCCACCGACATGGTTCCCTGAACCAAGTTATCAAATTCTCGCTCTCGGGCATTCACATAAGACTCCGGAACATACTCCTGACGGAACGCAGTACAGAAACTTTCCCAAGTAATCTTTGCATCAGTCTCCTTGAGCGTATGTGAAGCACCTCTCCACCATCGCTCTGCATTCTTCCTCAGCTGAAAGGTCGCCAAATTCAGTCTGCACTCATCATCATAGCGCACTATCAAACAGTCCGGTAATATGCTGTAGCCAAGACTCAGCATCAGAACTACTCTCGTCAGCATCGAAAGTCTGAGGATTCATCCGCTGAAACCTCACCATGATCAGTTCCATCTCATCCACACGGGCTGCAAGCACATAAACCTCATCCTCAACCTGTCTAGCCTGCCTACGAACAGGAGCACTATGCTGAATCTCCTCATTCTGACCCTTAGATTCTGCCGGAATCTACCTAGTAGCTCTATCCCTACGTATAGGTGGCATCTAAACAAATACTAATACAATAATAAATCACAACAAGTATATCACATAGTCACGCACATGAAACAAGCTACAAAGTGCCTAGACTCAAGTGTGATCAAAAGAATTCGAGCTTATCCCAGTTTATGCTTTGATACCAAAATATCAGGCCCGGTGCACAACACAGAGATTAAACAGGAAAAATACAATCACGGAAGCATTTAAAAAGTGGGTGAAATTTTTCGCTTTGGCCTTGACTTAGAAAACATAATTTAAAAATACATCGATACTCAAAATAACGGTTTTACAACAACAGAAAAACAACAACAACATATACAATAATAAAACAAACAAGCACAGTATGAATCCCAAACAGGGTAAATCCCAAATCATCAATAGAACATCACATCCTCACAGGATATTCCCCGGAGACTGCTCTACTGCCTAATATATTTAATATACATAACTGGGACACTCTATCCACCTCCCGTGGCACCACCAGCTGGGCCATCTCCATGACAAGTTGAGAAACATGTATAACCTGAACAACACACAGGCGAACAAAACAATCCGGCCCCAGAGGGACAGGGGTCAAACCCCAGTACGGAGATAAACATAAAACATCATGCAGATAGAGCAAGATATAAATGCTATGCGATGCATGAGAACAGGGAGCTCAAAGGATCCAAGAAAACTGTAAACCGCTGGTCAATAGAACAGGAATGGTCACTAGATGTGTGAGAGAATTGGAGCTACCCACGTGCTCGATCACACATGGAACAAACACCAACAGATCAGGAATGGTCACAACTTATGTGAGAGAAGTGGGAGCTGCACATGCGCTCAATCACATGAAATATCAGCACCAGCCAGAACTGAAAGGCCATATCGCATGTGAGAGAATTGGGAGTTACCCAAGCGCTCAAACACACGCATCCTATCAACAAGGATTAGCTCAAAGAAGACAAGAACATATCAGAGGTTCTCATAGCAGGCTGTTAACAAAGGATCGCAAAGGAATGAGCAGAACATCATGACATGCGTGTATGCATAATAACAGCTTGCAAAATAACATACACAAACAGATGCAAGCAACAGCACAGGAACAATAGCATACACACTGCTCAACATAACGGCACATACTCATTTATACACAAGTCCATCTCAAAGCTGTAATTATAAGCTCATATCCGTACCTTCACTTCTGAGCTACAATAACCGCAACCGAGGTCCCGAGTACTCAAATTCAAAACCTGATAAACCAAACAACAACAACCAGCTTAGGGAAGTAAAGTACAGAAACTCTAACTGGAAGCTAAGAGCTCAACCAGCTCTGTCCTACCCTTCGAGCACAACAGATAACTCTAAATGAAGTGCAAGATAGTATCTAACACTTACCCAAAGCGTTACCTGAACGGAATAACCAATCGGACGAAATGCTAACAGACTACACAAGGTAGCTAATTTCTTGATCTTCTTCGAGCTTAACCCAAGCCTTCGAAAATGGTATAAGAAGAAACGCCTTGGCAAGAGGAGTCCAGCGCTATCACTCTTGCTCCAATCGGAGTATTCTACCACTGGCAATTGGAGAAAATAAGGTTCGGTGAACAGTAACTAGGGTATCGCGACAGAATAGAGTTCGATGTCGGGAGAAGATATATTTTCTAAGTGTCGGGAAATAGTGGCGAGACTACAGTCAAGTTCTCTATATCTACAACTTAAGTTTCCCAAATCTGATGAACAGTAACCACCGACAACATTGGCTCAAAGTTGATACCCACTCAGATCTGAGTACCACTCTAGATTTGGACCAGTAAAAACACACAAATACAAGCGAAAGCTACTAAAAATCAGGTAAAATTTTTGCTTTTGTCCTGACAGTTTAAAACAATATAATTTAAGATAGTACGATACTCAAATTAATCCCAGTTTAACAACAAAACCAACAAAACAAAGGCTACAAGCCCACGACAAACAATACAGCATCAACATGTATCAGATTCCTGGTAAGAACCACAACCGAATGTAACAGACTACAGCAAAAGCGCAGGGCATCCCTTGGCTAACTGTACTGATACATATATATATGCTATACGCTACTGGGATACTCTAACCACCTCCTGGGGCACCTCTAGCTGGGTCAGCACCACGACCAGCTGAATAACCTGGGAAACCTGAACAACACAACAGGCAAGGAAAACAACCAAGCCCTAGAGGGACATGGGGTCAAACCCCAGTACGGAGAGAAACTATAAAACAGCAGTAAACAGCAAGAATAAAATGCAGATGCAATGCATGAGACCAGTAACAACAACCGAAGGCTACAACCAAGGAAGGGAGCCAAAAAAACTCAATGCACAGCTCAACAGAATCTGCAACAACAGTGGCCACATGGTGTGTTCAAAGTGTGGTAATGAGCCACTCGCCTTGACACCACACTCGAATACCAGATGCATCAAACAGCTCGACCTGCCGTTGCCCAAGCTATGAACTGTGGTAGTTAACCACTCGGCGCATAGGGGCTAACAAACCCAGCAGGGAGATGAGAGTGCGGTATCGTCGCTCGCCCTCGCATCCTGGTAAGAACAGAGCAACAACATGTTGGGGAACCGTGGCGGATCCGGATCCCGTCTCCCGGCGAGGCAGCGGAAGAATAAAATTAGGCCGGGAAACGTTCAATACAATTCAACAATAATGCAAACTATGAACCATTCATAGGGCGTTTAGGCAGTTACCTTGCTGGCAACTTAGATTCCTGCTAAGAACCACAACCGAATGTAACAGACTACAGCAAAAGCGCAGGGCATCCCCTGGCTAACTGTACTGATACATATATATATGCTATACGCTACTGGGATATTCTAACCACCTCCTGGGGCACCTCTAGCAGGGTCAGCACCACGACCAGCTGAATAACCTGGAAAACATGAACAACACAACAGGCAAGGAAAACAAGCAAGCCCCAGAGGGACATGGGGTCAAACCCCAGTACGGAGAGCAACTGAAACAGCTAAAGAAACAGCATAAGATATGTTGGTCCCTGTTTTTCGAGGAAACTAAGCAGCCGCTGGTTAAATGAGGTTTAAAAATTTGCGTGCTGCTTATCACAATGAGGTGCAATACCTCTTGTTCTTGAACATTAAATACAGAAGAGCACCGGAGACAGATCTGGTATGAAATTAAAATCATGCGGAAACACCAGAACTGAATCCTTGTATTTTAAAACGATTCAAATAGATTTATGTACAACATAAATCTGTTCTACTGTGCTTGTGTACTTAACTTTGTATGCGTGAGTGCTGAATGTAAACTGCAAGTGCTGAAATAATGGTGCGTGCTGAATTATGCGTGCGTGCTGAAATCTATGTATGCGTGCTGAATAAAAGCAAGTGCTGAAAGCTGTTTTACATGCGATGCTAAAGTAAATATGCAGGTGCTGAATGAATAAAAGAATACGATACGCAAGATTTGTTTCTGGAAGTTCGGACCTCAATGTCCTACATCTCCCCTTCTTCCACCTCAGAAGGCTCCACTAGAAGACTTTGATCTATACAACACGTACAGACCCAATCCCACAACCAGCAGATGCGAGAACTCCTAGACTTCACAAATGCACACCAGCCGCAACTGTGTGACTAACTACATACACAAGTTTAACGCCATCGTGCTTGGACGGGAACTGTGTTGGAAAGGTTTTGATTCACTCACTTTACAATTTCGCACATCTCTCGTGTTTGTGTAATTGAATCTAAGTGTGTGAGATTATTACAATGAAAAAGCTTAACTCTCTGTTTTTCTCACACACTGGGGAAGTTGCTTCTACACAAGCTAATCTAGACTCAGCAGCAGACACTCAATAAGTGCTCCTCTCTAATGGCGGTCTGCTGCTTCGTCTCCAGGAATCTTCCCTCTGTTTTTGTCTCTTCGCTCAATCAACAATCGTCAAACTTATTCCTTTAAATCTTCTCCCCTAAATAGCCTCTGTTCGAATATGGCCGTTACACAATGAATTCAAATCTCTTCTGCGCTTGTCAAGGCCAAATTGTCGTCTTTCCAAATACGTGCAACGCTCCTCTGTAAATTGTACTATTTCCCAGAATAGTACAAATCTTGTTCCCTTAAATTCAGGCAATTTGCATGACTTAATCTCAGCCATTGATTCTTCCATCTTGAGCGTTGATTGCGTCTGAGTGAATACCAGCAGATTGTTCAACAGCTGTTCGCTCAGCTGTTGGTTTCCTTAGTCACAACACTTCGCGCAACAGCTGGTTCACCTTCATTGCAATAGCTGGGAAGAGGTGCTCTCGACTGGTTGTCCAGACGCTGGTCTTAAAACCGGGTGAGATGATGTGCTTGCGTCTGGTTGTCCAGCTGGTGGTAACTATATGCTTGCAGCTGGTTGTCCAGTCGTTGGTCGTGAAATGCTTGCGACTGGATTTCCCAACGACTGGTTTGATCAAACGATGTCGTATCAACTTATTCAAACGACATCGTTAGCCATGCATCCTCGACTGGTTGAATAAAGCCATGTAGCTCTCGTCTGGATGTAGCACCACTGTAGCTGCCTGCTGAATGCACTGTAGCCTGCTGCTGATTATAATAAACGCACAAACCATCTGCTGAATCTTTAGTGCGAGGGCAAAACGCTGTCGTATCAACTTATGTAAACGACATCGTTTTTCTATCGCTAACTCCAAGTACCGTCTGCTGGTGAACATTAGCTTCCTGCTGATTGTGATGTCACTGCTGATGACATCATCTATGCTTAGCGCTCCAGCTGCTTTCTTTATCTGCTGATTGTGATGACATCACTGCTGATGTCATCATCGCTGATTCCAGATCCTGCGCTTCTCTTCACAACTGCTGATTTATATGCGCTTGCGCTACTGCTGGTCTTCATCTGCTGATTATGATGTCGTCACCGATGACATCATCTTCGATGGTCCACTTAGATGTTCCAGCTGGTTCTCTTTTAATGTACCAGCTGATCCATCTTCTTCTTCTAGAGCTTGCAGCTGGTTCTTATCGTACCAGCTGATTCACTATGCTCCAGCTGGTTCAACTTGGCCTCTGCCTGATTTCGAACACCTGACTTAACTTTGGACGTCTCCATTGCTAATCCAGCTGTCGATTACAATGATTAACCAAACCAACTGCTGAACTTATATTTTGAACCATCGGCTGGACAAACTTCTGCTACTGTTCATCTTCTTCTTCGTTCCTAAAATCTGCACACTTAAGTGGAATAGTTAGAAACACAATAACAGGTTTTGTGTAATTCAAAACTTAATCA
>KV013063.1:227362-244596 GCA_001598015.1 Dorcoceras hygrometricum
CCCATGAACTGTGGTAGTTAACCACTCGGCGCATGGTGGCTAACAAACCCAGCAGGGAGATGAGAGTGCGGTATCGCCGCTCGTCCTCGCATCCTGGTAAGAAAACAACAGCACAATACACAAGGCACAAACTGCCACGATACAAGGCACGAAAGATCTGAAATGCAAGGGAATTAATGCATGAATGCAATCACCGAAACCATCTAGCATAAACCATATGCAACAGCAACCAAATACATGGAAATTACAAACAGCGAACACATCCCAGCAACCTCACATTAATCTCACGCCAAATTCCAAGCTGAATTCAAGCTCAAGATCCGTAACTTGATTTTGTGCAACAATAACTACAAAACAAGCCCGAGAAATCTGGTTGAACCTGCTAAAACACACGCACAATAGATTTCAGGGAAGCTAACCAAACTCACGTCCATACACAAAACTCACGGCTGGAATTATACCTTAAAACCAGCGCTCAATTCCAACAATACAACTTCACAGGGAGCTCAAAACAAGGCTAGGAACAAGATCTCCAAGCTAATTCAAAAAAGCTACCTGCACGCACAAACACACGAACGAAACAGCAGCTTCGTGCTTTTGCTCCAACCAACAACAGCCTCCTAAAGCGGTAAGGAATGAAAGATTTTTTCGAGAGGAGTTCAACGCTACCTGAAACATGAAAAATGATGGTCGGAAACTCACGGTGAACAATACCCGAGGGTTTGAGTGAAGAATGAAAGTTGGAAGGAAAATCGCTAAGTATGGGATCTGTTTTATTTAATCGAAAGCCAACACTCCTGATATAAATACATGCATGAAATCTGATTAATTAGAAACCGACAGAAACAGATCTCACAAGCCATCCAACGCATGCGCTACATTACTCAAAACCGCGGTGAAATCTGAACACCAAAACGCTAAAATCTGGAAATAGCGCTAGGCTAAAACAACGTCGCACAACACCATGTTGAAGTCTGTAACGCTAACAACAAATGCTGGTGAAATCTGAAATACAAAATGCTAAAAGCTGATCGCTGAAATCTGGTCACTCGAACGCTAACTCGAGAAACAGATCTCTCCCGCCAGCGTTCGCCCAAAACGGCGCCGTAGCAACTTATCAATACGACATCGTTTTACCCTCAACACAAAAACATGCTGCTAACAGATCTCTATATACAAGCGCAACAGATCTCACCTAACTATGCGACATCCAGACCTCACGAAAATGACGGCGTATTGATCCCTCTCGCTACAAAACACGCCGCAACACCAAGTGTCCAGATTTTGTCACTCTCCGAACAGATTTCACAAAAACCGAGCAGATCTCACCAAAATCAGATTTCTCACAAAAATCAGATTTCAAACTCGAAAATTCCAAAATTTCCAGAATTTCTCTAAATGTGATTTCTGACCCGAAAATGCAAACGGAACCTCCAAAAAGAATTCCGAACACCCATAATTCCTCAAAAATTCGATTAATCCAACAATTAATCTTTTATTAAATTTCAGGTCTCACATGGACTCATCCATCAAAAACCTTTTAACAATGGTATCAATGTATGTGAGACCCAAAATATTATTGGATTAATTGAGTTAATTAATCGGGTTTTGGATAGACCAGATTTGGCGTGAACAGATCTGGGATGGATCAGCCTTGAGCTGGTATGCTTGGTGAGCGTATCGGGTTTCTCTATATATTGTGTGTTTTTGAGTGGTCCCCGGAAATAGGATCACTAAGCAAATAGGAGTTCAGGAGGGGGGGGGGGTTGAATGAACTCCTTCGATTTTTCTATTTCAAAGGTTCTTTTAAAATGTTTGGATTTCAGTTATAAGCAAACTTCTCAGCCAACTAAAATAAGTGCGGAAATAGGCCGATTGGTTTGTGAACAATAAACTAAGCACAACACAAGTAAATGCGTAAATAAGAGATTGAGTCGAGAGTTTGTTTCTGGAAGTTCGGATATGTTATCTAATGAAGATCAAAAACGAATTGTTCTTCGAGTCTTGAGCTTTTTGAAATATCAAACGAGAGAAAGCTCTGTAAGTATTTTGGCAGCGTTGCAGCAAGAATAATAAGCGAGTTCGTTGTGTTCTTCAAAGCCTCTGCTGGTATTTATAGGCTTCGACTGCAACGGTAACATTAAATCCTCCAAAGGAAATAAATCCCGTTTGAATTACTGCCAAAAAAAAAGTACACCGTAATCTCTGCTCCACTGCAAGGTCAAACGCTCATTCACAGAGCCAATTTGTCTTCTTTCCATATATGTGCAAGCATAGAGAAACGGCCACTGTACACTGTACTATTCACCCAAAATAGTACCCACCTTGTTTCCTTCATTCCAGGCAACTGTACGATCCAATAAATCTTTTCCAAATAAGCAAACGATCGTATTTCAAATACTTAGAGCTTGCGCCTGAAATTACTTTGGATATCAGCACTAACATCCATCTTCGTTGAAAGCTTCGACTGGAAAAACGCTAAGAAGAATTCTCTGCTGAAATGCGTACGCGTTTTTCCATCTGCTGATCTTTAGCAAAAACGATGTCGTGTCAACTTATTCAAGCGACACCGTTTAGCTATCTTCGAAATACATCTGCTGAACAACAAGTAGAGCATCTGCTGGTTTGAGTTACTGTAGCCATCTGCTGAAACAACTAAAGAACGCTTCTGCTGAATTGATCCAAAACGCTGTCGTTCCAACTAACTCAAACGCTGTCGTATAGCTTTCTACAACAAAGAGACTAAACCAACTGCTGAACTTCTACAACAAAGAGTCTGCTGAAATCTTCTTCTGCTGAACTGAAACAGTGCACTCCACGACGTCGTTCCAACTTATCAAAACGCTGTCGTTTGCACTTCTTAGCAAAACGACTAGAACTCAAAATCGAATACCATCTGCTGAATCTTCACGAATAACTGTTGTAGCTCTTCAAGAAGGTATCTGTCAGTAACTGTAACTGTTCATACCAACGACGTCGTTCACCTTATCAAGACGCCGTCGTTTAGCACTCCTCTTAACAATCAACTGCTGATATCTTCATGAAAACTCCAACTGATAAAAGTAGCACTGTTGAATGCGACACTAGATCGATCAAACCATTTTGTCTTTTTGTTATCACCAAAACTTAATAAATATTGTTCTAACATGTTTAGAACAGATCTGGACAGTGGTAGAGTTCTGCGTAGTAGTAGTCAGATTTGGAGAGTTGAGAAGTGCTGGTTGGTGGCTTCAGTTTCAGCGTTGGGTTGTTTTTAATTGAGGCTAGAGGTGAAATCTGGTTATCATAAGCCATGCAGTGAATGCTGGTTGAATATCCTACGCGGGTATTGATACATCGTCATTTAGACGAAATAAAGTATGGTGCGTTAGTTGTTAGCGCTGTGTGAACCGGCTTAGTTCGAGGGTTTGGGATAGACCGATTTGGGTTGTATAGATCAGAAGGCAGTGCGATGTCGTTTTGGGTATCAGTGAACGCTGATCAGTGCTGGTATCAGATCTGGTCTTTCAGATCTGGGTGTATTGGCTAGGAGCGATGCGACGTCGTTTAGAGAGACACGTGTATGTGTTAATTGGTTAGTGGTGCGACGTCGTTTGGTAGTAGCGTGCTGGTTTAGCGTATGGTCCAGATCTAGAGTGATACTCAGATCTGAGTGGGTATCAGCTTTGAGTTAGTGTTGTCGGTGGTTACTGTTCATCATATTTGGTGAACTTAAGTGGTATATATAGAAGACTTTGACCTTTCGAACGCGATATTTTCCGACACTTAGAAATATTTCCCGTAACCTTACCCTGTCACGATACCCTAGCTACTGTTCACCGAACCTTATCTTCTCCGATTGCCGGTGGTATAAGACTCAGATTTTAGCAAGAGTGGTAGCTCTGAGTTCCTCTTGCTAAGGCGCTTCGTTTAGTACCTCTTCGAAGGCTTGGGTTAAGCTGGAAGAAGATCGCGAAAGAAGCTACCTTGTGTAGTCTGTTAGCATTTCGGCAGATTTTCTTTTCCGTTCAGGTAGTTCTTTTGGATAAGAGCTTGATCCTCCCTTATGCTTCGTTTAGAGTTGTCTGTTGTGCTATAAGGGTAGGACAAAGTTGGTTGAGCTCGTAGCTCCCAGTTAGAGTTTTTGTTCGTAGAGTCCCTGAGTTTCATTGTGTTTTTTGGCCAAGCAGGTGGCAGATTTGAGTTTCTCGAGACTTTGTGGTTGTAATTGTAGCTCAGAAAGCCATCGTATGGATGTGAGCTTATGATTACAACTTTGAGATGGACTTGTGTATAAATGGCGTGTGCTGTTGTGTTGAGCAATGTGTATGTACTGGGTGAGACTAAGAAATCACTTTGATCTATCCCTATATGTCAGGCCCGGTACAAATAAACAGAGATTATAGCACAATTAAACACATAATCACGGAAGCGTAAAATCGAGCTTAAAAATTTTCGAAATCATTTGGGCCTGAACTCAAAATCATCATTCAAAATAATCATAATCAAATACGAGTTAACTGAAACTCATACAAGCAGTCTCAAATCGAATACAGATCCCCAATACAATAAACACGGGGCATCCCCCGGTTCAATACATAACATAAAATAAACTGGGACTCAAGGAAACGGGGATCGACCAGCTGGCACTCCACTCGGTCCAGCTTGGTTACCTGAAATCCTGCAAATGGATAACACAGACCCAAACAACACAAAAGCAGGAAGAGAAATACGAGGTCAAGCCTCAGTACGAAGAGCTATCAAAACAGCTAATCATCCAACATGCTATAATCAATGCTATGAAATGCATGAGGGCTATCAAGGATCGGATAGCTATACCAGTGTATCAACTAGCAAATCATCTCAATTAGCCTCTATACCCGCATGATGTATCAACCGGGGAAATAATCGGTTCGTGATCTTCAGAGCTCGTCAGCCCATCACAGCTCGATGGTAGACACTCGAATCCGGTAGTCACACTCCGATGATAGCGTTGGAATTTTCATGCACGACACATCTGTCGGCCAGTCACAACGTGGCTATCAATCAGGTCATCAATCAATCTGTCAATCAGGCTCAAGATGTTTGCATGTATGCCAAATCAATATTCAATTCACAATGCATACAGTTCAATACATGAAAACAGAATGTACAACTCAAACAATTCAACAAACCGTATCACGTAAAAGCACGGAATCACATCAGCAGATTTCATAACATCAATCACAGCCATGTCCACGCTCAAAGCTGTTAAATCTGCTCCATTCGTACCTCCAACGGCTGATATCTACCTCAACAGATTTACAAAGGCACGGCACAAACAACTGAAGCAAGTCAGCTTCCTTCTGCTACGGCAATCACGGCAGGATACACCTAGAACTTCAAATCTATTAAGGAAACTCAATAATTAACTCATAACTAGTTCAAGTCTGAACTTCTCAACAATAATTCCTACGGCCAAGAACCTAACTCCGGTTCTACTTCTAAGCAAAGAACTAGCAGCTAACACTAAGCTTAGAATGGCAGGAAATCATTACCCAGAAGCTGAAACTAGCAGAAGAACTATCGAGTTCCACTGTAAGAAGACTTCACGATCCTCTCCAAGGTCGTTCTACAGCCTCAACTGGGTAACAATCAGAAGAACAACTCACAAGGAATCTAGCGCCACCAAAATTGTGAGGATTTTAGTAACAATCAGAAGAACAACTCACAAGGAATCTAGCGCCACAAAAATTGTGAGGATTTTGAAATTCGAATTTGGAATTTTCGAATTTTCATATTTCAGATTTTGAGATTTTTGGTGAAACCTGATTTGATAATTTCAGATCTCTCGTGGAAATCGTTCAGAATTTAGTTCAGGATTTATGGGGTGAGATTTGAGTTGAATTGATGAGAATTGGATAGAAATCTGATTCCCTGAACGTTCACATGAGTTGCCATGAATTTTAGTAAAACGCTGTCGTTTTGGTGAAGTCTGGTGGAGTGAGAGATCTGCCAGGGAGAGAGAGATCTGGTGGTCGAGTGTAGCGCTTGTAGCGATTCGTGATGTTCAGATGTCTCGCGGTTGGTGTAATCAGATGTCAACGATTAGTCAACACAGCTGGAGAGTAGCGAGAGATCTGTTAGCGCTAGCGTGTGGGCAAGAGCAGATGTCAACTTTGGTTAACATGTGTTAGTGATGCTGCGTCGTTTTGATAAGTTGTAGCGACGTCGTTTGATGTAGTGCCTTAGCAATGCATGGAGAGATCTGATCAGCAATGAGCGCTAGTGCTGGTTTCAGATGTCTCAGATGCGTCGTCGTTTTGACTAATTAGCGCTTAGAGTGATCGCACTTGTGCGAGCGCTGAGAGATTTGATGTATGTTAACGCTGGAGCATTTCAGATGTCACGCGTACGATGTCGTTTGGTTTAGTGTGTAGGAGTTTAGCGTTAGCGCTGAAATCTGATGGATATGTGAGCGCTGGTTTCAGGTTCGAGAGATCTGTTTGGCGCTATGTTTTGATGCAGAAATCTATTTTAGTTAGGATTTGTCTCGTTTAGTAGCTACTGGATTGAGGAGTTAAATATAAGTGTTGAGCAATACTTAAGATATTTTTAGATATTCCTCTGTTTTTCCACGACATTTCCTATCTTTTCATTTGAAACCCTCGTTCGGTACTGTTCATCTGTAGCCTATTTCCGTTGTTTGCCGTCGATTCCCGCCGTTGTTTTGAGCGTGGTTGGTGGCGCTGAGCTCCCCTTGCTTAGGCCTTTCGATTTATACCAACTAGGAGGCTTGAATCGACCTAGGAGAGGATCGCGTCGTGACTGGAGAGTTCGTGTAGCTTCGTGATTTCGGAGCTTTGGTTCTCCTGTGTTATAGCAGCTTTTGAGTAAGCATTTTCTGTCGTTCTAAGCTTGTAAGCATTTTCTGTCGTTCTAAGCTTAGAAATTTCTGTTAGAACGTTGTTTAGACCTGTAGAACCAGATGTGAGTTCTTGGTCGTAGGCAGTGTTATATAGACGTTCAGATTTGTGCTAAGTAGCGTGATATCTTAACAGATTTGTGTTTCAGGAGCCTTCTGCCATGGTTGAGGAAGCCAGGAGAAAGCTGAAGCCTTTGGTAAAATATGTTGAGGTAGATTTAGCAGCGAGGTACGAATTGGAGCAGTTCTAAACGGCTGTGATCTTGAACATGACTATATTTCGAGTTGTGAAATCTGTTGAGAGGCTGTTATGTGAATTACGTGAAACTGAATTGATGAATTGATTGATTGTTTGTTCTGTTTTGCGTATATTGTGCATGTAGAAATCAGATTTCAATTTCTTGTCATACATGCATACATATTGAGCCATTCGATCGATTGATGACCTGATTGCAAGACACGTTGTGACCGGCTGACTGAGTAGTCATGCCCGAATGGTCCAATGCTATCATCGGAGTGGTGATCGATGGAGTTGTCGTATCGAAATACCACCGAGCTGTGATGGCTGACTGGCCGGAATATCACGGACCGATGATTTCCACCGGTTGAATGGATTTTCATGGTATAGAGGCTGACTTGAGATGATCTTTGCCAGATGATTAATTGGCCTTGATGATTGATTCCTTTGGCAGCCACATGCATTCATGATTTGATTTATAGCATGTTTCTTGATTGCTGTTTTATATGGCTCTTCGTACTGAGGATTGACCTCGTATTTCTTTCATGCTTTTGTGTTGTTTGGGTCTGTGTTACCCATTTGCAGGATCTTCAGGTAATCAAGCTGGACCGAGTGGAGTGCCAGCTGGTCGATCCCCGTTCACTTGAGTCCCAGTCTATTTTATTATTTATTGAACCGGAGGATGCCCCGTGTTTTTATGTATTGGGGATCTGTATTTGATTTGAGTTGTTACCTGCTTTGCATACATGCATACATATTGAGCCATTCGATCGATTGATGACCTGATTGCAAGACACGTTGTGACCGGCTGACTGAGTAGTCATGCCCGAATGGTCCAATGCTATCATCGGAGTGGTGATCGATGGAGTTGTCGTATCGGAATACCATCGAGCTGTGATGGCTGACTGGCCGGAATATCACGGACCGATGATTTCCACCGGTTGAATGGATTTGCATGGTATAGAGGCTGACTTGAGATGATCTTTGCCAGATGATTAATTGGCCTTGATGATTGATTCCTTTGGCAGCCACATGCATTCATGATTTGATTTATAGCATGTTGCTTGATTGCTGTTTTATATGGCTCTTCGTACTGAGGATTGACCTCGTATTTCTTTCATGCTTTTGTGTTGTTTGGGTCTGTGTTACCCATTTGCAGGATCTTCAGGTAATCAAGCTGGACCGAGTGGAGTGCCAGCTGGTCGATCCCCGTTCACTTGAGTCCCAGTCTATTTTATTATTCATTGAACCGGAGGATGCCCCGTGTTTTTATGTATTGGGGATCTGTATTTGATTTGAGATTTGTTGTTACCTGCTTTGTATGAGTTTGAGTTAACTCGTATTTTGATTATGAATATTTTGAATATTGATTCTGAGTTCAGGTTCAAAACATTTTGAAAAAAATTTTTAAGCCCGATTTTACGCTTCCGTGATTATGTGCTTAATTGTGCTATAATCTCTATTTAGTAGCACGGGACCTGACATTTTTGGTATTAGAGCTTAAACTGGGATAAGCTCGATTTATTTTGATCACATTCGAGTCTAGGCACAGAGTTTTGATTTGATTTTTGATTGACTCTGTGACTTATGTAATCTTTTATCTGTCTATGTGATATATCTGCTGTGAGATCTTCCTCTAGACTTGTTTAGATGCCGCCGAGGATAGGAAGAGATAGGGCGACTAGACGTACCGAGGAGGAGTCTAGGGCAGGTAGCGATGATGATGTTCATCAAGTTGAGAATTTTACTAGACAGATAGGCGAGATGGAGTTGGTCCTAGCTAGGTTTCAGCGGACGAACCCTCCGACGTTTTCTGCTGCCGAGGGTGGTGCGATGGCTGAAGCTTGGTTAGTTCAGATGGAGGAGTTGTTCGACACTCTGGAGTACGCTCCCGACAAGAAACTGAAGCTGGCCGTGTCGCAGCTGAGAGACAATGCACAACGCTGGTGGAGAGGTACTTCACGTATCCTTCGTGATAGTGGGGCTGTGATCACATGGGAGAGCTTCTGTGAGGCGTTCCGACTGGAGTATATCCCGGATTCCTTCTATAACAACCGGGAGCGGGAGTTCGACAACCTGAAGCAAGGTAACATGCGAGTGGCTGAGTATGCCCGACAGTTTTCTGCTCTTTTGATCTATGTGCCACACGTAGCCAACCAGGAGAGGAAGAAGAGGAACAAATTTCTGAAGGGCTTGAGGCCTGATCTGTACCGGATGGCTTTGTCTGGTTCACCTGCGACCTATATTGATGCAGTGAATCGAGCAGTGGATATTGAGGAGAGTTAGTTGGAGGTAGAGGCTCCGATTCAGCCGACGACTGGACGCACCTATCAGCATGTGCAAGATGCGTCGCAATATTTTTATTCTCCTCAAGGGTCGCAGCAGTAGACGAATCGCCAAAAGTTTCGACCTCAAGGGAAACAGTTTAAGAAGAAGGCGAATTCGAGTTCCTCTGGTTCTGCGAGTTCTGGTTCTGGCAGTGGTTCTGGTAGCATGTCTTGTGGACAGTGCGGAGGAAGTCATTTGACTTCGCAGTGTCTTGGAGTGCAAGGTACTTGCAGTAACTGTGGACAACCTGGACATTTTCAGAGATTATGTCCTTTGTTGAGGGGTCAGTCTTAAGTTCCTTCGCAGCAGGGATCAGCTGGTGGTTCTTCTTAGAGACCGCAGTTTCCTGCCCCTTCCCAGCGATCCGGATTCCAACCCCGTGAGCCTTCTAGGTTTGGCGCACCTTCGAGACCTCAGTTCCATATTCCACAGCAGGCTCAAGCGAACGCTTTGACGAGAGAGCAGGCTGAGTAGGCTCCTGGTATGATGATCGTAGGTACATGATTTATCTTTGATTTTCCTGCAAGAGTTTTATTTGACACTGGTGCATCACACTCTTTCATTTCTGAGATGTTTGTTTGTGAGCATGGGTTGAGTTCTTCCCCATTGTGTGATGTTTTTTCCATGTATACCCCTGCTGGTGTGAACCTGTGGTCCCGTGAAGTGGTGTTTGATTGTTTGCTTCGATTTGATGAGCATGTTTTGGTGTCCAATCTGATTGTTTTGGGAATTAGAGATTTTGACTACATCTTGGGGATGGACGTATTATCTAGCTATAAGGCTACTGTTGACTGTTTTCATGGTGTGGTAAGATTTCACCCTGACTCGAGTGAGAGGTGGGAGTTCTACAGTGCTGATTCGTGCTCCAAGATTCCACTGGTGTCCGCCATGGAGATTTTTAGCCTGCTATTGCTGGATAATGCGGGATTCATGATTTATGCGCTTGACGTTTTCCAAGAGCCACGATTGGAGTTGAGCGACATTCCGATCATCCGAGAGTTTCCCGATGTGTTCCTGGATGAGATTCCTGGATTCCCTCCGAGACGTGAGATCGACTTCAGCATCGAGTTGGTGTCCGGTACCGCTCCGATTTCTAGAGCTCCGTATCGGTTGGCGCCAGCAGAGTTGAAAGAGCTGAAGGATCAGTTGAGAGATCTCTTGGAGAAGGGATTCATCAGACCGAGTATGTCGCCTTGGGGAGCTCCGATTATTTCGTGAAGAAGAAAGATGGGTCTATGAGGATGTGCGTCATCCGAGAGTTTCCCGATGTGTTCCTGGATGAGATTCCTGGATTCCCTCCGAGACGTGAGATCGACTTCAGCATCGAGTTGGTGTCCGGTACCGCTCCGATTTCTAGAGCTCCGTATCGGTTGGCGCCAGCAGAGTTGAAAGAGCTGAAGGATCAGTTGAGAGATCTCTTGGAGAAGGGATTCATCAGACCGAGTATGTCGCCTTGGGGAGCTCCGATTATTTTCGTGAAGAAGAAAGATGGGTCTATGAGGATGTGCGTGGATTTCCGACAGTTGAATAAGGCGACGGTAAAGAACAAGTATCCTTTGCCGAGGATTGATGACTTGTTCGATCAGTTGCAAGGATTGGTCGTATACTCGAAGATTGATTTGCGCTCTGGTTATCACTAGTTGCGGATTAGAGACGCTGACGTGGCGAAGACAGCTTTTCAGACTCGATATGGGCATTATGAGTTTTTGGTCATGCCGTTTGGGTTGACGAATCCCCCAGCTATTTTCACGGATTTGATGAATCGCGTTTTCAGCGAGTTTATCGATCGGTTCGTTATCGTCTTCATAGATGACATCTTAGTGTATTCGAGGAGCTTGAGAGAGCATAAGGAGCATCTGAGATTGGTGTTGCAGAGAATGAGAGGCTCGCAATTGCACGCCAAGTACATCAGTGCGAATTTTGCTTGATCGAATTGTCTTTTTGGGTCATGTGATTTCCGCTCAAGGGATTTCGGTGGATCCGAGTAAGGTCGAAGCAGTTATTAACTGGGAGAGACCTAGGAACGTTTCCGAGATACGCAGCTTTTTGGGATTGGCTGGCTATTACAGGAGTTTTATCGAGAAGTTCTCTTCGATAGCCAGGCCTCTGACTCAGTTGACTCAGAAGGATAGGAAGTTCGTTTGGACGAATGAATGCGAGTACAGTTTTCAGACGTTGAAGGAGAAGCTGACTACTGCTCCTGTTTTGGCTCTACCGTCTGGATACGGAGGATTTGTTGTGTGCTCCGATGCTTATCTCAATGGCTTGGGATGTGTTCTGATGCAGAAAGGGTACGTGATTGCTTATGCGTCTCGACAGTTGAAGCCTCACGAGACGAGGTACCCTGTTCTTGATTTGGAGTTGGCTGCGATAGTGTTTGCCTTGAAGATTTTGCGACATTATCTGTATGGTGAAAAATTTGTGGTGTACACCGACCACAAGAGCCTGAAATATATCTTCAGGCAGTCAGACTTGAATATGAGGCAACGACGATGGATGGAATTGCTCAAGGACTTTAACTGTGAGATTCAGTATCAGCTGGGCGGAAGAACTCAGTAGCAGATGCTTTGAGTAGGAAGACCCAGCCTACGATGCTTTCGTTTTTGAGTGTCTCAAAAGTCTATGAGCAGTTGAGTACTTCTGGTTGGCGATTCCAGTAGGGTGATCAGTACTTAATGGTTTCTTCGATTCATGTAGAACCACAGATTGTGAATAACATCAGAGAGGCGCAGAGGACTGATCCATATGTCAATGAGTTGAATATTAAAGCCCGAAGTGGTCAGTCTGATGATTTCTCTGTTACTTCTGATGGATGTCTGAGATTTCGAGGAATATTGGTGGTTCCGAACTTGATCGATTTGAAAGAGACCATTATGACTGAAGCGCATTGTAGTCGATACAGTGTGCATCCGGGCGAGAGAAAGATGTACCATGCATTGAAGTCTCACTACTGTGGGAAGGCATGAAGAGCGACATCTCTGGTTTTGTTGCTAGGTGTCTGAATTGCCAGCAGGTCAAGTCTGAGAGAATGAGACCTGGTGGATTTCTACAGAGTTTGGAGGTGCCCCAATGGAATTGGGAGCACATCGCCATGGATTTTGTGACTCATCTACCTCGATTGAGTAGGGGATATGATGCGATTTGGGTGGTGATTGATCGACTCTCGAAGTCAGCCCATTTTATTCCCTATGATGTGAGGTGTTCGATGAAGAAAATGGCGAAACTGTACATCGACCATGTGGTTAGATTGCAAGAAGTTCCTGTTTCGATAGTGTCTGACAGAGATCCAAGGTTCACTTCTCGTTTTTGGAAGAGTCTGCAAGCAACGATGGGTTCGAGATTGGCTATGTGTACAGCCTATCACCCACAGACAGATGGTCAGTCTAAGCGGACCATTCAGACATTAGAGGATATGCTGCGGCGATTTGGGTGGTGATTGATCGACTCTCGAAGTCAGTCCCATTTTATTCCCTATGATGTGAGGTGTTCGATGAAGAAAATGGCGAAACTGTACATCGACCATGTGGTTAGATTGCAAGGAGTTCCTGTTTCGATAGTGTCTGACAGAGATCCAAGGTTCACTTCTCGTTTTTGGAAGAGTCTGCAAGCAACGATGGGTTCGAGATTGGCTATGTGTACAGCCTATCACCCACAGACAGATGGTCAGTCTAAGCGGACCATTCAGACATTAGAGGATATGCTGCGTGCAGTTGTGATGGATTTCAGTGGTGGCTGGCAGGATTCTTTGTCCTTGGTTGAATTTTCGTATAACAACAGCTACCAGGTGACTATCGGGATGGCTCCATTTGAGGCGTTGTATGGTCAAAAGTGCAGATCCCCGATCTGTTGGGAAGAAGTTGGTGAGAAACAGCTTTCTACCCCTGAATTTGTGCAGCATATGAAAGATCAGATTGATTTGATTCGAAGTAGAATGAAGGTTGCACAAGATATATTTACCAGCTATGCTAACCAAAGACGTCTACCGTTAGAGTTTGAGGTTGGCGATCGAGTATTTCTCAAAGTTTCTCCTTTCAAGAGCGTTATGCGATTAAGATTTAAAGGCAAATTAGCTCCTAGATTCGTTGGTCCCTTCGATATTGTTGAGTGGATTGGACGGTTGGCTTATAGATTGCTGCTGCCTGATGAGTTAGCAGCGATACATGACGTTTTTCATGTGTCAATGTTGAGGAAATATGAGCCAGATCCATCCCATGTGTTGAGAACCGACGAATTTGAGCTGGATTCTGCCCTGAGCTATGTAGAATTTCCATTGCATATTCTGGATAGGAAGGAGAAGCAACTGAGGAACAAGATAATTCCGTTGGTGATAGTCCAATGGAGTAAGAATGTCCGAGAAGAAGCTACCTGGGAGGTTGAGGATAAGATGAGACAAGATTGGCCTCATCGGTTTGAGCATTGACAGTGTGAATTCCATGTAAATCCCGATTCTTTGCTTCGAGTTTGATTAGATGATTGTGTTTGATTCGAATGATTAGATTTTTTCTTCCCAGTGTTTTCCTTTGATTTCGAGGACGAAATATCTTAAGGTGGGGAGAATGCGAGGATTGAGAAATTCGAATTTAGAATTTTTGAATTTTCAGATTTCAGATTTTGAGATTTTTGGTGAAACCTGATTTGAGAATTTCAGATCTCTCGTGGAAATAGTTCAGAATTTAGTTCGGGATTTATCAGGTGAGATCTGGTTGAGATTTGAGTTGAATTGATGAGAATTGGATAGAAATCTGATTCCCTGAACGTTCGCGTGAGTTGCCGCGAATTTTTAGAAAACGCTGTCGTTTTGGGTGAAGTCTGGTGGAGTGAGAGATCTGCCAGGGAGAGAGATATCTTGTGGTAAAGTTTTGGCGCTAGAAGCGCTACGCCGTCGTTTTGTGGCTTTCGATGTCTCCTTTGAGATGAAATCTTGTCGACCTAGGATAGGATCTCGTCGTGACTGGAGAGTTCGTGTAGCTTCGTGATTTCGGAGCTTTGGTTCTCCTGTGTTGTAGCAGCTTTTGAGTAAGAATTTTCTGCCGTTCTAAGCTTAGAAATTTCTGTTAGAACGTTGTTTAGACCTGTAGAACCAGATGTGAGTTCTTGGTCGTAGGCAGTGTTATATAGACATTCAGATTTGTGCTAAGTAGCGTGATATCTTAACAGATTTGTGTTCCAGGAGCCTTCTGCCGTGGTTGAGGAAGCCAGGAGAAAGCTGAATTGCACGGGTTGAGGATTTCCGTGCCTTTGGTAAATTGTGGTAGATTTAGCAGCGAGGTACGAATTGGAGCAGTTCTAAACGGCTGTGAGCTTGAACATGACTATATTTCGAGTCGTGAAATCTGTTGAGAGGCTGTTATGTGAATTAAGTGAAACTGAATTGATGAATTGATTGATTGTTTGTTCTGTTCTGCGTAGATTGTGCATGTAGAAATCAGATTTGAATTTCTTGTCATACATGCATACATATTGAGCCATTCGATCGATTGATGACCTGATTGCAAGCCACGTTGTGACCGGTTGACTGAGTAGTCATGCTCGAATGGACCAATGCTATCATTGGAGTGGTGATCGACGGAGTTGTCGTATCGGAATACCACCGAGCTGTGATGGCTGACGGGCCGGAATATCACGGACCGATGATTTACACCGGCTGATTGGCTGTGCGTGGTATAGAGGCTGAATGGAGATGATTTTTTCCAGATGATTAACTGGCCTTGATGACTGATTCCTTTGGCAGCCACATGCATTTCATGATTTGATTTATAGCATGTTGCTTGATTGCTGTATTAGATGCCTCTTCGTACTGAGGCTTGACCTCGTATTTCTTTCCTGATTTTGTGTTGTTTGGTCTGTATTATCCATTTGCAAGATCTTCAGGTAACCAAGCTGGACCGAGTGGAGTGCCATCTGGTCGATCCCCATTCACTTAAGTCCCAGTCTTTTTTATTATGTATTGAACTGGGGGATGCCCCGTGTTTTTATGTATTGGGTATCTGTATTTGATTTGAGATTTGTTGTTACTAGCTTTGTATGAGTTTTAGTTAACTCGTATTTCGATTGTAAATATTTTGAATGATGATTCTGAGTTCAGGCCCAAATGATTTCGAAAAAATTTTAAGCCCGATTTTACGCTTCCGTGATTATGTGCTTAATTGTGCTATAATCACTGTTTAGTAGCACGGGGCCTGACAAAAATCGCTCAAATCAACGACGGAGAATGGCGGCAATCGACGGGAAAAGAGTTACGGTGAACAGTAGCCAAACGAGGGTTTTAATATGGAGATAAGAAATGTCGGGTTCAGAATAATTCTAAGTGTCGATCAACACTTATCTATATATCTCCCAATTCCAACAGCTGTTGTTCACAAAATCATCAGACATCGAAACAATATGTATCTTACAACAGAAACAAGCATTTGCTCTCAACAGAAATCAGCAGCAACCATCAGGCATTGCATTACTCTTCACGCACCAAAACGACGCCGCATCAACTAATCAAAACGACGCCGCAGCGCACCAACAGCTGATGACAGATTCCTTTCGAAACAACCAACAGCTGGTCATGCTAAACAATTCAAACGACGACGTAAGGGACACGTCACCTTCGCTGCCAACAGCTGATCAAAAGCGTTGCACCCAAAACACTGCGTTTCAACTTATCAAAACGACGTCGCTTCAACATCAGTGACTGGTTCCTCAAACCAACAGCTGGTCGCTCGACTAAATCAATCCCTCACAATCGGAACTGCTGATTTGCACTTCAACAACAGCAGTCAATACTAAAAGGTTGACCAACACGTGTCGCGTTCTTGTTAATCCTCGCACCCGCGCACTTTCTGCCAGCAGATACCTCTTCAAACGCTACTACTGAATAGCAAAACGACGACGCATAATTCACTCGCTACAGTAGATGTCTGAAATGCACTACACCTGATTTCCTTGCATTAGCGCGACGTTTGATTTTCACGAAACGACAGCGTATCTATTCTACACCATCAACGACTGATCAGACTTCATCAACTTGTGCTACTGGTGAATTTTACTGGAATTGGATTTTCTCTCATAAAATCCTCAAAATTCACGCGACTAATCCCAAATAAATCCGATTAATCACTAATTTAAATCCTGATTCCTCACACTATAGATCTGTATTCCCAATACATAAGATGCTTCACTCAATTCCTGCATCGAGAACCTATTTTCTAACCATACTTTAGTTGATTGCAGCATTCCTACATCATTTCCAATGAGTATAAGGTCATCAACATAAAGCACAAAAATGTCACAGCACTCCCACTGACCTTCTATACACCTCAGGATTTTATTAAAATCAAACTCTTTGATCGTACTATCAAATCTGAGGTTCCAGCTCCTAGATGCTTGCTTGAGACCATAGATAGATCTATTAAGTTTGCATACCATATGATCACTTCCGACAGATGTGAACCCTTCCTACTGAGACATATAAATCTCTTCCTTAATCCATTAAGAAAAGCCGTTCTCACATCCATCTGCCATATTTCATAGTCATATGATGGATCTGTTTTGACAGATCCTGATTAAGTTTTGAATTACACAAAACCTATTATTGTGTTTCTAACAATTCCACTTAAGTGTGCAGATTTTAGGAACGAAGAAGAAGATGAACAGTAGCAAAAGTTTGTCCAGCCGATGGTTCACAATATAAGTTCAGCAGTTGGTTTGGTTAATCATTATAATCGGCAGTTGGATTAGCAATGGAGACGTCCAAAGTTAAGTCAGGTGTTCGAAATCAGGCGGAGGCCAAGTTGA
>KV013063.1:244759-266905 GCA_001598015.1 Dorcoceras hygrometricum
AGAGTCGCAGTACAACCAGCAGTTGGTGTTTGGAGTTGGCGATAGCAAAACGATGTCGTTCGAATAAGTTGGTACGACGGCGTTTTGCCTTCAAGCTAAAGATTCAGCAGATGGTCTTGCGATGATATAACCAGCAGGAAGCTACAGTACATCCAGTCGAGAGCAACAGCGTTATATTCAATCAGTCAAGGATGCATAGCAAACGATGTCGTTTGAATAAGTTGATACGACATCATTTGATCTAACCAGTCGTTGGGAAATCCAGTCGCAAGCTCTTCATGACCAATGACTGGACAACCAGCTGCAAGTACATCCAGACGCAATCAACAGTACATTCAGACGAGAGCTACAGTAGACCAGCTGTTGATATGCATCCAGTCGCAAGATGATGTACCAGTCGCGAGCTCATGTGGAGCCAGTCGTGAGCTTCAGTGCTATTGCATATCCAGTCGACATGGTATCCAGACGCAAGAAAAGCAGAAGTAGCGAAGCGTGGAAACCAGGCGCAAAGTATCCGTTCGACAAAGAAACAGCTGTTGCGCGAAGTGTTGTGACAAAGAAAAGACAACAGCTGAGCGAACAGCTGTTGAACAATCTGTTGGAGAATATTCAGCCATTCAACGCAATCAACGCTCAAGATGGAGGAATCAATGGCTGAGATTAAGTCGTGCAAATTGCCTGGAATTAAGGGAACAAGATTTGTACTATTCTGGGAAATAGTACAATTTACAGAGGAGCGTTGCACGTATTTGGAAAGACGACAATTTGGCCTTGACAAGCGCAGAAGAGATTTGAATTCACTGTCTAACGGCCATATTCGAACAAAGGGTATTTATACGAGAAGAGTTGAAGGAATAAGACTGACGAGATGTTTTTTGTTGCACAGAAAAGAAAAATCAATAGAAGACAACAACAGAGGGAAGAACACTGGAAGATGAAGCAGTCGACAATCATTCTTGAGAGGAGCTTATTGTAGTGTCGGCTGCTGAATCTTCATTAGCTCATTTAGGAGCACTTCCTATTGTGTGAGATGTATTCATTTGAGAGTTGTGCTTACACTGTAATTCTCACACACTGATTCACTCGCACATTTTGTGAGTTGAGCTAAATTGTTTAGAGAGTGAATCAAAACCTTTCCAACACAGGTCCCGTCCAAGCACGATGACGTTAAACTTGTGTATGTAGTTAGTCACACAGTTGCGGCTGGTGTGCATTGTTGAGTCTACGAGTCCATACAAGTGCTGCTTGTGTGGGTGGGTGTTTGCAGATGTTCTGTAACCATCAAAGTCTTCTAGTGGATCCTTCCGAGGTGGAATAAGGGGAGATGTAGGACATTGAGGTCCGAACTTCCAGAAACAAACCAGCTGGTCCATTTATTTACAGCTTTCAGCACCTGCATATTTACTTTAGCATCGCACCATTATTTCAGCACTTGCATATTTCAGCACTCACGCATACACAGTTCAGCACACAAGCACTTGCACAGTTTCGAACAGATTTATGTTGCACATAAATCTGTTTGAATCGTTTTAAAATATTAGGATTCAGTTCTGGTATTTTCCGCATGATTTTTAAATCATACCAGATTGATGGATCCGATGCTCTTCGTGATTTTTAAATGTTCAAGAACAAGAGGTATTGCACCTCCAGTTTTAAGCAGCAGCGCGCAAAATGTTTTTAACTCTTCAAAAAACGTGGCTGCTGATCTTTTTGATCCTATTTACGGACCAACAATTGGTATCAGAGCAGGTTGTTCTTGAACGAGCACTAATTTTAAAACACATGTGCTATGTTTTTAATGTTTTAACTGTTTTGAGAAGCTTGTTTATGAAGGCCAGTTAATCTGTTTTAATATAGAACCAGTTTTCTATTGATGAACTGTCACGGGATGCGCGAGTCCCGTGCGGATGCCAAGCTTCTATTTTCGTCGTGCTGTAAGATCATTGGAGCGAGGCTCGGTGACAAGCACATGGGACGAAATAGAAGTATGAAAATCTGAGCTCTTCTCTGTTTACTGGTTATTCATAAATAATTAACTCAGTAGCACATTGTTATTTGAAACAATATTTCGATGCTCTGATAGTTTTTAAAATGCTCTGTTTTGCGGATTTTCAGCTGGTGCCAAAATTTTGTTTTTAAAAATGATTTGAGCTCATGTTATAAAATACAGGGAGAGTGGCGTCACTGTCTTTGTTAATTTGAGCTATGCATCAGTTCAGTTTTCAAAATCATATAGCTTTTGCATACGGTGCTTCCCAAAAGCTGGTTTTGCTTTTCAAAATAAACTCCTGCTGTTACGTTGTTTTTGTTGTAACAGTGTAGGGAGAGTTTTGTTTTAAATATCGGGAAGACCAGCAGTTCGATCTCTTTTTGATTCCCACAAAAAGGGAGAGAATTGTTAGAACATGCATCGTTTATTTAAGGTTTTGTGTAAATCAAAAAGGGAGAGATTGATGGATCTGTTTTCACAGATCTTGATTAAGTTTTGAATTACACAAAACCTATTATTGTGTTTCTAACAATTCCACTTAAGTGTGCAGATTTTAGGAACGAAGAAGAAGATGAACAGTAGCAAAAGTTTGTCCAGCCGATGGTTCACAATATAAGTTCAGCAGTTGGTTTGGTTAATCATTATAATCGGCAGTTGGATTAGCAATGGAGACGTCCAAAGTTAAGTCAGGTGTTTGAAATCAGGCAGAGGCCAAGTTGAATCAGCTGGAGCATAGTGAATCAGCTGGTACGATATGAACCAGCTGCAAGCGCTAGAAGAGGAAGATGGACCAGCTGGAACATCAAAAGAGAACCAGCTGGAACATCTAAGTGGACCAACGATGATGATGTCATTGGTGACGACATCATGTTCAGCAGATGAAGAAAGACCAGCAGTAGCGCAAGTGCATATAAATCAACAGTTGTGAAGAGAAGCGCAGGATCTGGAATCAGCGATGATGACATCAGCAGTGATGTCATCACAATCAGCAGATGAAGAGAAAGCAGCTGGAGCGCTAAGCATAGATGATGTCATCAGCAGTGACATCACAATCAGCAGGAAGATCTATCAGCAGAGAGCTTCAACCAGTCGAGGGAATCTGAAGTTGGCGATAGCAAAACGATGTCGTTCGAATAAGTTGGTACGACAGCGTTTTGCCTTCAAGCTAAAGATTCAGCAAATGGTCTTGCAATGATATAACCAGCAGTAAGCTATAGTACATCCAGTCGAGAGCAACAGCGTTATATTCAAGCAGTCAAGGATGCATAGCAAACGATGTCGTTTGAATAAGTTGATACGACATCGTTTGATCTAACCAGTCGTTGGGAAATCCAGTCGCAAGCTCTTCACGACCAACGACTGGACAACCAGCTGCAAGTACATCCAGACGCAATCAACAGTACATTCAGACGAGAGCTACAGTAGACCAGTTGTTGATATGCATCCAGTCGCAAGATGATGTACCAGTCGCAAGATGATGTACCAGTCGCAAGATGATGTACCAGTCGCGAGCTACAGTGGATCCAGTCGCGAGCTTCAGTGCTATTGCATATCCAGTCGACATGGTATCCAGACGCGAGAAAAGCAGAAGTAGCGAAGCGTGGAAACCAGGCGCAAAGTATCCGTTCGACAAAGAAACAGTTGTTGCGCGAAGTGTTGCGACAAATAAAAGATAACAGCTGAGCGAACAGCTGTTGAACAATCTGTTGGAGAATATTCAGCCGTTCAATGCAATCAACGCTCAAGATGGATGAATCAATGGCTGAGATTAAGTCGTGCAAATTTCCTGGAATTACGGGAACAAGATTTGTACTATTCTGAGAAATAGTACAATTTACAGAGGAGCGTTGCACGTATTTGGAAAGACGACAATTTGGCCTTGACAAGCGCAGAAGAGATTTGAATTCACTGTCTAACGGCCATATTCGAACAAAGGGTATTTATACGAGAAGAGTTGAAGGAATAAGACTGACGAGATGTTTGTTGTTGCACAGAAAAGAAAAATAAATAGAAGACAACAACAGAGGGAAGAACACTGGAAGATGAAGCAGTCTACAATCATTCTTGAGAGGAGCTTATTGTGTATGTAGTTAGTCACACGAGTTGCGGCTGGTGTTCATTGTTGGGTCTAGGAGTCCAGTACAAGTGCTGCGTTGTGTGGGGTGGGTGTTTGCAGATGTTCTGTAACCATCAAAGTCTTCTAGTGGATCCTTCCGAGGTGGAATAAGGGGAGATGTATGACAATGAGGTCCGAACTTCAAGAAAAAACCAGCTGGTCCATTTATTTACAGGTTTCAGCACCTGCATATTTACTTTAGCATCGCACCATTATTTCAGCACTTGCATATTTCAGCACTCACGCATACACAGTTCAGCACACAAGCACTTGCACAGTTTCGAACAGATTTATGTTGCACATAAATCTGTTTGAATCGTTTTAAAATATTAGGATTCAGTTCTGGTATTTTCCGCATGATTTTTAAATCATACCAGATTGATGGATCCGGTGCTCTTCGTGATTTTTAGATGTTCAAGAACAAGAGGTATTGCACCTCCAGTTTTAAGCAGCAGCGCGCAAAAATGTTTTTAACTCTTCAAAAAACGTGGCTGCTGATCTTTTTGATCCTATTTACGGACCAACATCATACCATGTTGCTATGGATCGCAATATCCTTATAGACTTGAACATTGCAACAGGACAAAAGGTTTCCTCAAAGTCAATTCCTTTCGTTTGAGTATAACCTTTTGCGACAAATCGCGCTTTGAAGGATAACACCTTCCCATCCGCTCATAATTTTTTCTTGTAAATACATTTACAACCAATAGGAACAATTCCCTTGGGTGGATCGACAAGTGTCCATACTTAATTCGAATACATGGAATTCATCTCAGATTCCATAGCTTCAAGCCACTTGGATGAATCAGCATCTGACAGTGCCTCCTTGAAGGTCCTTGGATCATATCCAAGGTTAGGCTCATCATGGCCCTATTCAAGAAGTAGATCATACCTCATGGGCGGTCTCGAGATCCCCTCAGATCTCCTAGGAGCTTGTATCTCCTCTCTTGGCTATTGGGATGTGGGATCTACATTTATGGGTGTCTTTCGGACCTCTTCGAGTTCTATCATTTCCCTTTTCTATCTAATAGAAATTCTTCCTCCAAGAATTTTGCATTCCTAGAAACAAACACCTTTGTTTCTTGGGGATGATAGAAATAATAACAGACTGAGTTCCTTGGATACCCAACAAAATAGCATAAAATGGATCGACTATCCAATTTATCTCCCACTACCTAATTCACATAAGCAGAGCTTCCCCATATTCTAAGATAAGAATAATTGGGAGGGTTTCTCATCCATATCTCATATGGTGTTTTATCCACTGCCTTTGAATGGATATTGTGTAACAACAGTGCCGCTATTTCAAGCGCATATCCCTAAAAGGAAGGTGGCAACTCTATGAACCCCATCATAAAACGGACCATGTCCATCAGAGTTCGATTACGACGTTCTGAAACACCATTCAACGGAGGTGTTGCAGGAGGAGTCCACTACGAGAGATTCTCTTTGAGATACTCTTGGAATTCAGCACTCAAGTATTCACCACCCCGATCCGATCGAAGTGCCTTTTTTCTTCGTCCCAATTGTTTTTATAATTCATTCCGAAATTATTTGAACCTTTCAAGAGCTTCGGATTTATATTTCATTGAATACACATACCCAACCTCGAGAAATCATCGGTAAAAGTTATGAAGTAGACATGTACATGCTTAGTGATGATGCTAAGTGGACCACAAATATCTGAATGAATCATATTCAACAGATCTTTGGCTCGCTCCACATATCTCTTAAAGGGAATCTTTGTCATATTTCCTTTTAGACAAGATTCACAAGCAGTGAGAGAACCAATATCAGACATATCAACTATGCCTTCTCCCACTAGCTTGTTCATCCTTCTTAGGGAAATATGGCCTAAACGAGCATGTTGTAAGAGTGCAGGATTTAGATTATCCTGCGCTTATGTTTTGTTATAACTTGGACATTATTAAATTGAATATCTTTAAATTTTAAATCATAGAGATCGTTTTGTAATTCACCTGTATCAATCAAACATTCATTCTGTAAATGTAGCAAACACCTTGGAAAAATAGACAAGAATATCCATCCTTATCAAGCATAGAAATGGAAATAATGTTTTTCACCAAATCTGGTACATACTAAACATCTCTAAAAACTAATTTAAAACCACAATGCAACATTAAATAAATATCTCCCACATCTTTGGCAGCAACTCTTACCCCACGAACCATCCTTAAGAAAGTCTCACCTTCCCTAAGCTTCCTACTTCTTGCCATCACCTGTAGATCATTGCAGAGATGTGAGCCACAACCGGTATCCAATACCCAAGAAGAAGATTTAATTGAAATGTTAGATCAATGTAGAGCATACCTTTCTCAGAGCCTTTCTGGTTAAGGTATTCTCTACAGTTTCGCTTCCAATGCCCTGGATTCTTGCAGTTATAACAGATATGATCACTCTTTTCAGCCTTCTCAGGCGTGGCTGCCACAACGGGACTCGGAGCTTGCTTCTTTCTGGCCATGTTCCTTTTGGCAGGCAGGGTTGAACGCTTCTTCCCTCGTGGTCCTTTCTTCTTACCAGATGAAGATCCCACATAAAGAACCGGCCTCTCCTTCTTTATGGCACAAGAATGTTCACCAACTCTTCTAGGATTGGCTCCATCTTGTTCATATTGAAATTCACCACAAAAGAGTCAAATGAGCTTGGCAGTGACAATAGCAGCACATCGATGGTCAACTCAGTCGGCAACACAAGATCCATGCCAACGAGCTTCTCCACTAGCCCAATCAACTTATGGCCATGCTCATGGACTGAAGTCCCATCTCGCATGAGCATAGTGATCAGCTTTTTTACGGTCGCATGCCTAAGAGGACGTGTTTGCTCACCAAAGTGCTCCTTGAGATGCATATGAATGTCAGCAGCACTCTTAGCACAATCAAAATGCCTATGTAACTCATCAGACATAGAAGGATGCATATAACACTTGGCTCTCAAGTCATGGTTTTGAGGATTGTAATTAATCGATTTAATAAGTGGCATATTATGAGCAGATTAGAGGAAAAAACAAGACATAGTTTCGTAAGTTTTTGGGTGAGGATTTACCAAGGAAAACGTGAACTACGGGTATTCAGCTTAGGAGATTTTGGTCTGAGCTGATGGTGATTTTCATATTTTGGACAAGATTTGTGAAGGTTTCAGCTTTTTGGGAGAGAAATGCCAGTACGTGTAAGCTGTCCAGTGCATGATCTGTTCTATTTTCCCTAGCGTGAGCTGTTTTGAGACGGAACAGATCTAAGCTATTGGAGTAGAGAAGGGATGGAGAACGGGTTACAGGTGTGCGCGCGGGTGGTACTGTGTGGACTGGCCCGGTTCGTGATTTTGGAGTAGACCGGTACGGTTTGAGGTTTTCAGATTAGGAGAGAGCTGAATGTATGTGAGCTGGTCTACGTATGCGTAATCTGTTTGTCGCGAGTGGGAGACGACGTGTGAGACCCGAAAGTTTAGAAAGATTATTTTAGTTAAGTAATCGGTGCTTAGGAGTTTCAGATTTGAGCGTGAACAAATCTGGGTGACCAGCTTTGAGTTGGTAGGCTTCATGAGCGTATTTGGGTCAGATTTGATACTTAGAAAAATTCTGGGAAGTTGGATAATTTGGTTACAGCGATCAGATTTGAGAGCTGATCAGATTCGAGGTTAAAATCTGGTATCGCTAAGCAGATGTGAGTACGCTAGCGTGTTTCTGTAGTGGGTAGCGAAACTACACCTTTTGGATTAGTAGGAACGGCGGCGTTTTGGCTTAGCGAGGGAGACTCAGATGTGAGTTGCGTGTGTCTTCAGATTTGAGTAGGATCTGAGTTTTGTGGTGCGACGCATTTAGCATTTCAGATTTGAGTAGCGGGTGACGTGTCTAGATGCGAGAGTGGACTCTGTGCGAAGTCGTTTGGATAAGTCAGGATCTGTTTTGACGTGAGTCATATCTTATATGAGATTCAGATCCGCGTGGGAAATCAGTTTTGAGACTTAAGTTGTCGGTGGGTACTGTTCATCAGACCCGAGCATATTTGAACTGTATTTAAGAGGACTTGGTCTTCGATTCCCAGTATTCAGCTTTGACACTTAGAATATTTCCCGATAGCGAATTCTGTCGCGATACCCTAGCTACTGTTCATTGTAGCTCTTTTTCTCCGATTGCCGACGGTAGACAGCTCCGATGGAAGTAAGAGTGGTGGCGCTGGACTCCTCTTGCTAAGACGCTTCATTTGGTACAGCTTTTGGAAGCTTGCACCAAGCTTGGATAGGTACGCAAAGACATCTCCCTTCTGTAGTCTGTTAGCATAAGCGTCGGATTTGCTTCTGCTGTTCAGTTAGCTCGTGTGGTAAGTGTTAAGATCCTACCTTGTTCTTTGTTTAGAGCCTTCTGTCGTGTTAGAAGGGTAGGATAGCTCTGGTTGAGTTCGTAGCTCCCAGTTTTAGTTTCTGTGCTACTGTTCCTGAGATTTTGGGCGTTGTTTCATAGCAGGTTATTGGATATGTGTTGCTCGGGACTTCGTTGTGTTAATTATAGCTCAGGGCTGAGGTATGGAGCTTGTTTTACAGCCTTGGATTGAGCATGGGTGATTATGCTTGCTGCTGTGTATGCCTCGGTGCTGTTATTGCTTGCTTCTGTTGTATTGTTATCTGAAAGCTGTCATTGCATACACGCATTATTCATGTTGCATTCAGATATTGTTTAGCCGCACCTTGTTATCTTGATCTGTGCGTACCAGGATGCTTGTTTTGAGGAAGAGCGGGTAACTCCCGTATACCTCATCTCCCTGCCGGGATCTGTTAGCCACTATGAGCGGAATGGGTAGCTCCCACACCTCATGAGTTGGACAACAGCTGGTTGAGCTGTGTTCTACATCTGGTGCCGTGTGTTAAGATGAGTGGGTAGCTCCCATATACTTACACACCCCGTGGCCACTGTTGTTCAGTTGATCTGATTAGTTTGTTGAGCAGCTGTTGAGATCCTTTGGCTCCCTGCTTCCGGTTGTAGCCTTGTTCTCATGCATAGCATTTGCATATTACTTGTTGCTTTCCATTAGCTGTTTTATGTTGCTCTCATGTCCCTCTGGGGCTGGTGTTTGTTTTCCTGTGTGTGTTGTACAGGTTTCTAAGGTTATTCAGCTGGTCGTGGAGTTGACCCAGCTGGAGGTGTCCCAGGAGGTGGTTAGAGTGTCCCAGTTAGCGTATAGCATATATGTATCTATACTAGTTGTCGGGGAGTGCCTTGTGCTTTGTTTTATCCAGTTGTATTCCGTTGTTCTTGTATTTGATACATGTTGTACTGTTGTACTGTGTTATTTTAAACTGGGATATTTTGAGAATTGCAGTATTTAAATTGTGTCTTTATCAGTCAGGCCAAAAGCGAAAATTTTAGCCACTATTTTAAATGCTTCCGCTATTGTTTGCGTGGTTAAACTCTGTGTTTGTGCACGAGGACATTTTGGTATAAGAGCTTAAGCTGGGATAAGCTCACACTTGAGTCTAGGCACAGTGTTGCATGTGCATGACAATGTCATTTGATTGATTACGTGATATATTTGTTGCTTTTTGAACTTACCCTCTTAGTGCCTTCGTAGATGCCGCCTAGACGTAGGGGTAGAGGTAGAGGGCAGTTGCAGGAAGAATCCGAGGGTTAGAACGAGGAAGTGCAGCGTAGTATTCCTCGTCGTGGTCGTGATAGACAGGTTGAGGTTGAGGTAGATGAGCTGGCAGCCCGTGTGGACGACATGGAACTTTTGATGGCGAGGTTTCAGTGGATGAACCCTCAGATTTTTAACGGTGGTGTCTCTAGTTCCGATGCAGATTCCTGGTTGCAGCACATTACCAGGTTGTTTGACCGTGTCAGGTATGTTGATGAGCATAGGTTGAGTTTGGCTACGTTTCAGTTGAGGATAGGTGTCGAGCGTTGGTGGAGAGGCGCTTCAAGGACTTTAGAGGAGACAGGTGTAGGGATTACGTGGAACAACTTTTGTACAGCCTTCTGTAAGGAGTACGTTCCGGAATCGTTTGTGAACGCTAGGGAGCGTGAGTTTGATAACCTGGTGCAAGGAACTATGTCAGTGGGACAGTATGCCCGAAGGATTTCTTCTCTTCTTGCGTATGTTCCGCATGTTTCTAGCCGAGAGAAGGCGAATAGGAACAAGTTCTTGGAGGGGCTCAATGAAGAGTTGTATTCTTTGGTGTTGGCGGGTTCACCGACGAGTTATGCGGATGCGGTGGACAAGGATATGGATATTGAGGAAGGACTGTAGAACCGTAGGTCTGGTGTTAGGCCTCTAGTGGTGCAAGGTAACCATCCCGTGGTTCCGGGGATGCAACCTACCCAGTCTGTGCAGTCATCCCAGCCACCCCAGCAGCAATTAGCCCAGTAGTCTGGACACCAGAGGTTAGGCCTCGTGATCGTCAGTTCAAGAAGAAGTCAGGTTCTAGTTCTTCTGGCTCGGGTAGTTCTAGCAGTAGTGGCTCCAAGGTCGAGTTTTGTGGCCAGTGTGGAGGAAGGCATCCTACAGTGCAGTGTGTAGGTGTGCAGGGTTCGTGTAACGTTTATGGACAGTATGGACACTTTGCGAGAGTGTGTCCTTTGGCTGGATCTCAGCATACCGCCGCCGCACCACAGGGTCGAGGTGGATCGTCTAGAGGTCGTCCTTTTCCAGTTCAACAGCAGAGGTTGGGAGAGCCTCAGCATAGGCCATTTCAGCAGCCTGACGTTCGCTGTTTAGACAGTCTTCCCAGCCCCAGTTTTTAGGACCTCAGTATGCCCAGGTGAATGCCATGACGAGGGAGCAAACAGAGGGCACGCCAGGAGGAGGAGTGATCGTAGTTACTTGTTTTGTCTTTGATTTTCCTGTGCGTGTGTTGTTTGATACAGGATCATCACATTCGTTTATTGCTGATGCATTTGTGGTTGAGCATGGATTGCATGCCACTGCTTTGTGTGATGTTGTGTATGTTGCGACTCCTGCCGGCGCGAGCCTGTACTCCCAAGATATTTTGTTGAATGGCATTCTTAGGTTTGGTGAGAAGTGTTGTTAGAAACCTGATCAGGCTAGTGATGTGGGATTTCTATTGTATAGTGGGAATGGACGTGTTGTCTAGTTATAGGGCCACTGTGGATTGTTTCCATGGCGTTGTGCGTTTTAGGCCCCAGTCTGGCGAGAATGGAATTTCTATGGCCTCAATTCCATGTCGAAAATTCCTTTAGTCTCTGCGATGGAGATGTTTAGCCTGTTGTCGTTAGAGAACGCTGGATTTATGATCTATGCTTTGGATGCATCTTCTTCTTCGCATGTAGAGCTTAGTGATGTTCCTGTTGTACGCCATTTCCCGGATGTGTATCCGGAGGAGATTCCTAGTTTTCCTCCGAAGAGGGAGATAGATTTCGACAGTGAGTTGGTACCTGGTACAGCTCCTATCTCTTGAGCTCCGTATCGTTTAGCGCCTGCTGAGTTGAGGGAACTTAAGGTTCAGCTTAGTGACTTGCTAGAGAAGGTATTCATTAGGCCGAGTATGTCTCCATGGAGAGCGCCTATATTGTTTGTAAAGAAGAAGGACGGGTCGATGAGGATGTGCATCGACTTTAGACAGTTGAGTAAGGCGACAGTTAAGAATAAGTACCCTTTGCCGAGGATCGATGACTTGTTTGATCAGCTTCAGGGTTCGGCTATGTTTTCTAAGATCGATCTACGTTCGGGGTACCATCAGTTGCGTATTCGAGAGCAAGATGTTGCGAAAAATGCTTTTAGTACGAGGTACAGGCATTATAAGTTTTTAGTTATGCCTTTTGGTTTGACGAATGCCCCCGCAGTTTTCATGGACTTGAAGAATCAAGTATTTTGAGAGTTCATCGATCAGTTTGTGATTGTGTTTATCGATGACATTTTGGTGTACTCGAAGAATTGATGCAGCACAAGGAGCATTTGAAGTTGGTTCTTCAGACGCTTCGAGACTCGCAGTTGTATGCTAAGTTCTCTAAGTGCGAGTTTTGGTTCGACATAGTTGTATTTCTGGCTCATGTCATTTCTGTTGAAGGTATTTCTGTGGATCCAATAAGGTAGAGGCTGTTGTTAACTGGGAGAGCCCCAAGAATTTTGCTGAGAATCGTAGTTTCTTGAGTTTTGCGGGCTATTATAGGTGTTTTATAGAGGGATTCTCTAGTATAGCTAAGCCAATGACGCAGTTGACTCAGAAAGACAAGAGGTTTGTTTGGACTGAGCAATGTGAGAACAGTTTTCTATTGCTCAAAGAGAAGCTAATTTCAACGCCTGTGTTAGCTCTGCCGTGTGGTTCAGGTGGTTTTGTGATTTGTGCGGATGAATGTGAGGAATCAGATTTTAGATTAGTGATTAATCGAATTGATTTGGGATTAGTCGTGTGGTTTTTCGAGAGAAATCTGTTTCCAGTAGATGCAAATGTTAGAATTCAGCAGTAGCACCTGTTGGTGAAAGCTAATCAGCAGTTGAGGGCGTGAGAGTAAAACGCCATCGTTTCGTGGAAACCAGCCGTAGCGCTAACGCAAGGAATCAGCTGTAATGCATTCCAGATGTCAACGCGAGTCAACGGTACTGTAGCTTGCAGCTGGTGAAATTTGATATAGATAGTTACTGTAGCGTGTGAGACGTACGTCGTCGTTTCGATTGTAGAGGTTGCTGCTGGCAGACGTTGCATTTAGAGCGAGAGTTAGCAAGAGAGCGACACGTGTTGGTCAACATTTTTGAGTGTTGACTAATGAACCAGCAGATGCGTGAGTAAAGGAGCGACCAGCTGATGGTTTGAGGAACCAGTCGCAGAGGTAGAGCGACGTCGTTTTAATAAGTCGAAACGCTGTGTTTTGAGTGTTGCGACTGGTACCAGCCGCGAGAGATTTGTTATGAGGAATGCATTGCGACTGGGTGACCAGCTGTTGGCACAAATGCTTACGTAACTGTTACGGCGTCATTTGGATTAGTTGACGCATCGTCGTTTCGTGGAAGCGTGAAGCTACTTTTGTTTGAATCTTTTTGGAGAAGTCTGTTTCGTGTGTTCTCCTGCTGGTTTAAGCTTCGGGGTGAGCATTACTCGTTGAATTGAGCTTTGTATAGTAGCTAATACCTGCGTAGAATTGTTTAGAACTTGAGTATAGTTCTGGCCGTAGGTATTAGAGTGTACAGGTTCTGATTTATGCTTGAGTTAAGCTGATTTTGAGGCCTTGAAACAGATTCCAGCTTCCAGGAGGTCCTGTCATGCAATTGAGGAATCTGTGAGGTAGAATTTGAGGATTGAAGGTACGAATTGAGCAGATTTAACGGCTGTAAGCGTGAACATGCTGTGATTGATGTTGTGAGACTTGATGCTGTAACTTTATGTGAAACAGTGTGTTGAATGATTGAGTTACATTTTGTTTTACGTATTGATTGTATGCATTGAACATTGATTTATTGATTGGCATACATGCATACATATTGAGCCTGACAGATTGATTGACGACCTGATTGAGAGCCACGTTGTGACTGGCCGACTGACTTTTTGTGCCTGAAAAGTCCAACGCTATCAACGGAATGGTGACCGACTGACTTGTCGTGTCTGAAGACCACCAAGCTGTGATGGGCTGACGGGCCCTGAAGATCACGGATCGATGATTTCCACCGGCTGACTTGCTGTGCGTGGTATAGAGACTCGACCGATATGATTGCCAGTCGACTTGCTGGTCTAGCTATCCGATATTTGATAGCCTTCATGCATTCATAGAATTGATACATAGCATGTTGCATGTTTAGCTGTTTAGATAGCTCTTCGTACTAAGGCTTGACCTCGTATTTGTTTTCCTGCTTTTATGTTGCTGGGTCTGCGTTACCCATTTGCAGGATCTTCAGGTAACCAAGCTGGACAGAGTTGAGGTTCAGCTGGTCGATCCCCATTTCCTTGAGTCCCAGTTATATATATATTTATTTATGTATTGAACCGGGGGATGCCCCGTGTTACTTTGTATTGGGGATCTGTTTTTGATTGGAGATTTATTGTTACCTGGTTTGTATGTGTCTGAGTCAACTCATATTTTGATTATGAATTATTTTGAATGTATGATTTTAAGTTCAGGCCCAATTATATTTCGAAAATTTTTAAGCCCGATTTTTCGCTTCCGTGATTATGTGCTTAATTGTGCTATTATCTTGAGTTATTAGCACGGGGCCTGACATTTTTGGTATCAGAGCTTAAACTGGGATAAGCTCGAGTTTTTTTTATCACACTCGAGTCTAGGCACAGAGTTTTGATTTGATTTTGATTGACTCTGTGACTTATGTGATCTTTTATCTGTCTACGTGATATATCTATCTGTTGTGCGATCTTACCTCTAGACTTGTTTAGATGCCGCCAAGAAGAGGAAGAGGTAGGGCGACTATACGTACTGAGGAGGAGTCTAGGGCTGGTAGTGATGATGATGTTCATCAGGTTGAGGATGTTACTTGATAGATAGGCGGGATGGAGTTGGTCTTAGCAAGGTTTCAGCGGACGAACCCTCCGACGTTTCTGCAGCAGAGGGTGGTGCGATGGCTGAGGCTTGGTTAACCCAGATGGAGGAATTGTTCGATACTTTGGAGTATGCTCCTGAGAAAAGACTGAAGCTGGCGGTGTTGCAGCTGAGAGACAATGCACAGCGCTGGTGGAGAGGTACTTCCCGTATCCTTCGTGATAGTGGGGCTGTGATCACTTGGGAGAGCTTCTGCGAGGCCTTTCGACAGGAGTATACCCCAGAGTCCTTCTATAACAGCCGAGAGCGGGAGTTCGATAATCTGAGGCAGGGCAGCATGCGAGTGGCTGAGTATGCCCGACAGTTTTCTGCGCTTTTGGTCTATGTGCCACACGTTGCCAACCAATAGATGACGAAGAGGAACAAGTTTTTGAAAGGCTTGAGGCCTGATTTGTACCGGATGGTTTTGTCTGGTTCGCCTGCGACCTATATTGATGCCATGAACCGAGCAGTGGATATTGAGGAGATTTTGATGGAAGTTGAGGCTCCGATTCAGCCGACTACTGGACGCACCTATCAGTCTGTTCAGGATGCATCACAATCTTTTTATTCTCCTCAGGGGTCACAGCATCAGCAGCAGTCGAACCGCCAGAGATTTTGACCTAGAGGGAAACAGTTCAAGAAGAAGGCGGATTCGAGTTCCTCTGGATCTGTGAGTTCTGGTTCTGGCAGTGGTTCTGACAGCGGTTCTACTGGCATGTCTTGTGGACAGTGCGGAGGAAGGCATCCTACTTCGCAGTGTCGTGGAGTTCAGGGGTCCTGCCGTAACTGTGGACAGCCAGGACACTTCCTTAGAGTGTGTCCTCTGTTGAGGGGTCAGTCTTCGATTCATTCGCAGCAGGGATCAGCTGAAGGTTCATCTCAGAGACCGCAGTTTCCTGCCCCTACTCAGCGATCTGGATTTCAGCCTAGTGGACCGTCTAGGTTTGGAGCACCTCAGAGACCTCAGTTCCATATTCTCCAGCAGACTCAGGCGAACGCTTTGACTAGAGAGCAGGCTGAGGAGACGCCTGGCATGGTGATTGGAGGTACATACTTTATTTTCGATTTTCCTGCGAAAGTTTTATTTGACACTGGTGCATCACACTCCTTTATTTCTGAGATGTTTGTGTGTGAGCATGGGTTGAGTTCTTCCCCATTGTGTGATGTTGTTTCCGTGTCTACCCCTGCTGGTGTGAGTCTGTGGTCCCGTGAAGTGGTGTTGGATAGTGTGCTTCGATTTGATGAGCACGTTTTGGTTTCCAATTTGATTGTTTTGGGAATGAGAGATTTTGATTGAATCTTGGGGATGGACGTGTTGTCTAGCTATAAGGCTACGGTCGATTGTTTTCATGGTGTGGTGAGATTTCGCCCTGACTCGGGTGAGAAGTGGGAGTTCTATGGTGCTGATTCGTTCTCGAAGATTCCACTGGTGTCCTCCATGGAGATGTTTAGCCTGCTATCGTTGGATAACGTGGGATTTATGATTTACGTTCTGGACGTTTCCCAAGAGCAGTGATTTGAGTTGAGCGATATTCCGATCGTCCGAGAGTTTCCCGACGTTTTTCCAGATGAGATTCCTGGATTCCCTCCAAGACGTGAGATTGATTTCAGCATTGAGTTGGTGCCCGGTACTGCCCCGATTTCTAGAGCTCCTTACCGGTTGGCGCCAGCAGAGTTGAAAGAGTTGAAGGACCAGTTGAGAGATCTCTTGGAGAAAGGCTTCATCAGACCGAGTATGTCGCCTTGGGGAGCTCCGATTCTTTTTGTGAAGAAGAATGATGGATCTATGAGGATGTGCGTGGACTTCCGACAGTTGAACAAAGCGACGGTGAAGAACAAGTATCATTTGCCGAGGATTGATGACTTGTTCGATCAGTTGCAGGGATCGGTCGTTTACTCAAAGATTGATTTGCGCTCTGGTTATCACCAGTTACGAATTAGGGACGCTGATGTAGTGAAGACAGCTTTTCGGACTCGATATGGGTATTATGAGTTTCTTGTCATGCCGTTTGGGTTGACTAATGCCCCAGCTGTGTTCATGGACTTGATGAATCGCGTCTTCAGTGAGTATATCGATAGGTTTGTGATCGTCTTCATAGATGACATCCTAGTGTATTCGAGGAGCTTGAGAGAGCATAAGGAGCATTTGAGACTGGTATTGCAGAAATTGAGAGACTCGCAATTGTCAAGTTCAGCAAGTGTGAATTCTGGCTTGATCGAATTATCTTTTTGGGTCACGTGTGATAGTCTTCATAGATGACATCCTAGTGTATTCGAGGAGCTTGAGAGAGCATAAGGAGCATTTGAGACTGGTATTGCAGAAATTGAGAGACTCGCAATTGTACGCCAAGTTCAGCAAGTGTGAATTCTGGCTTGATCGAATTATCTTTTTGGGTCACGTGATTTCGGCGCAAGGGATTTCGATGGATCCGAGTAAGGTCGAAGCAGTTCTTAACTGGGAGAGACCTAAGAACGTTTTCGAGATCCGCAGTTTCGTGGGATTGGCTGGCTACTACAGGCGTTTTATCGAGAAGTTCTCTTCGATAGCTAAGCCTTTGACTCAGTTGACTCAGAAGGATAAGAGATTTGTGTGGACTGATGAGTGCGAGTACAGTTTTCAGACGTTGAAGGAGAAGTTGACTACTGCTCCTGTCTTGGCTCTACCGTCTGGATCTGGAGGATTCGTCGTGTGCTCCGATGCTTCTCTCAATGGTTTAGGATGCGTGCTGATGTAGAACGGGTACGTGATTGCTTATGCGTCTCGACAGTTGAAGCCTCACGAGACGAGGTACCCTATTCATGATTTGGAGTTGGCTGCGATAGTGTTTGCCTTGAAGATTTGGCGACATTATCTGTATGGTGAAGAATTTTTGGTGTTCACCGACCACAAGAGTCTGAAATATGTCTTCACGCAGTCTGATTTGAATATGAGGCAACAACGATGGATGGAATTGCTCAAGGACTTTAACTGTGAGATTCAGTATCACCCTGGGCGGATGAACTCAGTTTCCGACGCATTGAGTAGGAAGACCCATCCTGCGATGCTTTCTTCTTTGAGTGTCTCTAAAGTCTATGAGCAGTTGAGTACTTCTGGTTGGAGATTCCAGCCGGGTGATCAGTACTTTATGGTTTGTTCGATTCAAGTAGAACCGCAGATTGTGAGTGACATCTGGGAGGTGCAGAGGACTGATCCTTATGTTCATGAGTTGAAGATTAAAGCCCGAAGTGGTCAGTCTGATGATTTCTCTGTTTCTTCTTATGGGTGTCTGAGATTTCGAGGAATATTGGTGGTTCCGAACGTGATCGATTTGAAATAGGTCATCATGAATGAAGCGCATTGTAGCCAGTACAGTGTGCATCCGGGCGAGAGAAAGATGTACCATGCCTTGAAGTCTCACTACTCGTGGGAGGGCATGAAGAGCGACATCTCTGGTTTTGTTGCTAGATGTTTGAATTGCCAACAGGTCAAGGCTGAGAGAATGAGACCTGGTGGATTGCTACAGAGTTTGGAGGTGACTCAATGGAATTGGGAGCACATCGCCATGGATTTTGTGACTCATCTACCTCGATCGAGTAGGGGATGTGATGCGATTTGGGTGGTGATTGATAGACTTTCGAAGTCAGCCCATTTCATTCCCTATGACGTGAGGTGTTCAATGAAGAAAATGGTGAAGCTGTATATCGACCATGTGGTTAGATTGCATGGAGTTCCAGTTTCGATAGTGTCTGATAGAGATCCAAGATTCACTTCCCGATTTTGGAAGAGCTTGCAGGCAGCGATGGGTTCGACATTGGCTATGATTACAGCCTATCACCCACAGACAGATGGTCAGTATGAGCAGACTATTCAGACTTTGGAGGATATGCTGCGTGCAGTAGTGATGGATTTCAACAGTAGTTGGCAGTATTCTTTGTCATTGGTTGAGTTTTCGTATAACAACAGCTACCAAGTGAATATCGGAATGGCTCCATTTGAGGCGTTTTATGGTCGAAAATGCAGATCTCAAATTTGTTGGGAAGAAGTTGGTGAGAGACAGCTTTCTACCCCTGAGTTTGTGCAGCATATGAAAGATCAGGTTGATTTGATTCAAAGTAGAATGAAGGCTGCACAAGATAGATTTACTAGTTATGCTAACCGAAGGCGTCGACAGTAGAATTTGAAGTTGGCGATCGTGTGTTTCTCAAGATTTCTCCTTTCAAGAGCGTTACGCGATTTCGATTTAAAGGCAAATTAGCTCCTAGATACTTTGGTCCCTTTGAGATTATTGAGAGGATTGGACAGTTGGCTTATCGATTGAGGCTGCCTGCTGAATTAGCAGCGATGCATGATGTTTTCCATGTGTCAATGTTGAGGAAATATGATCCAGATCCGTCCCATGTGTTGAGAACCGATGAAGTTGAGCTACATTCTGCCTTGAGTTATGTTGAATATCCAGTTCAGATTTTGGATAGAGAGTAGAAGCAGCTGAGGAACAAAGTAGTTCCGTTAGTGATGGTCCAATGGAGCAAGCATGGCAGAGAAGAAGCAACTTGGGAACCGGAAGAGAAGATGCAGCGCGAGTGGCCGCATCTGTTTGAGTAGATAGATGTTTTAGTTTTCGGTTTATGGTTGCATTTTCCATAGTTCTTGTTTATGAATTGTCCAGTTATCTTGAACTCTTGGGTTTGAATTATATGAATTTCTGTTTCGTATTCTGATTGTTTGAGGGATTTTTTTTCCTGAGTTTGCCTTGATTTCTAGGACGAAATTTCTTAAGGTGGGGAGAATGTGAGGAATCAGATTTTAGATTGATGATAAATCGAATTGATTTGGTATTAGTCGTGTGGTTTTTCGAGAGAAATCTGTTTCCAGTTGATGCAGATGTTAGAATTCAGCAGTAGCGCCTGTTGGTGAAAGCTGATCAGCAGTTGATGGCGCGAGAGTAAAACGCCATCGTTTCGTGGAAACCAGCCGTAGCGCTAACGCAAGGAATCAGCTGTAACGCATTCCAGATGTCAACGCGAGTCAACGGTTGTAATGCCCAGATATTTTAGAGGCCACAAATTAGAAAGATATGAGATTGAGGGTTACAATGCTATTATATTCAACTCTTGATTAATCGAGTTTCAGATTTTATCTATGTATTGTTTAACTTTCTTTATTCAAAAGCTAAATAGCAGATTTCATGATATGGGAGTTCAGATTTCATGACTATGTAATGATCAACCTATTCTTATATCTTGGGTTGATAACCAGATTTTTAGAATGCAATAACAGTAGACGTCTAGTGGTTCCAGCAAATCGATTGAATCCTTTTGTTTTAATTGAAACTGTTCGGTTTTCATATGCATTCTTTGGTTTAAAACAGAGCACGCTTCTTTCAGAATTTGGCATATTGAATTGAATGCGTTTCTTCCTTAGGAATTTACAAATCATATAAATAGGATCTTAAGCTGCTTCATGCATCATTATCTTCAAATCAAATTAGTTAAAGCGGTGCTCTCTGTTTCTTGCTCACTCAGTGAAAGCATATATTCAATTCTGTTTGCATGTTTATATGAGATTTTTAAAGAAAGGAAGATGGCTTCGGCTGTTCTTCAAAACCAGAAAGTTCATGCTCTGTTTTTATGAAGGTTGCGTTTTACTGTATTTTGATCCAAAGAGATGTTTTAGAAAATGGTTTGGTGATGTTCATCCAGTAGATTCTTGAGTTTTCTTCAGAAATTCCATCGAAGTAGCTTACAAGTAGCTTATTCGATCATTTCCAGAATTTTCTTTAGATATTTTGAATTCTTCAGACAAAGGAAAACCATCGTCATTCACTTGGTTAAGTCTGAAAGCTGGCTCTTATACCACGACTGATATTTCTTCATTGAAAATATTCTAAGTATAGATTTTAGCTGTCGCATTGTTTGAGTTCAGTAGTTGTGATCAGCAGTTGTTGGTCCCTGTTTTTCGAAGGAACTTAGCAGTCACTGGTTTAAAATGAGCGATTAAAAATTTGCGCTGCTAATACGGAGCTGCAATAGCTCAATGTTCTTGAACATCTAAAATCACAAGAGCACCGGAGACAGATCTCTTGTGATTTAAAAATCATGCGGAAAATACCAGAACTGAATCTTATATTTACGATTCAAACAGATTTATGTACAACATAAATCTGTTCGAAACTGTGCAAGTGCTTGTGTGCTGAACTGTATGCGATGCTAAGTATAAAATGCAAGTGCTGAATTCTGTTTATGCGTATGCGAGAATGCTAAAGTAAATATGCAGGTGATGAAAGCTTTAAATAAATGGACCGATACATAGCAGATTTGTTTCTGGAAGTTCGGACCTCAATGTCCTACATCTCCCCTTCTTCCACCTCGGAAGGATCCACTAGAAGATTTGATCTTACAACTCGTGTACAGACCCGATCCCACCACCAGCAGCTGTGAGAACTCCTAGACTTCACAAATGCACACCAGCCGCAACTGTGTGACTAACTACATACACATAAGTTTAACGTCATCGTGCTTGGACGGGAACTGATTGTGAAAGGTTTTGAGATTCATTCACCAATGAATGTGAATGAATCTCTGTGTGTGAGATTTTACAATGAAGCTCTCAACTCTATGTTTCTCACACACTAGGGAAATGCTCTAATAAGCTAATTAAAACTCAGCAATCGACTCTCGTGAAGGCTCCTCTCTAATGGCGGTCGATTGCTTCGTCTTTCTGTTCATTTTCCCTCTGCTGGTGCACTATGCAATCAATGTATTTTCTGCGACAGCCTCACAGCGACACCAACGTCGAACTTCTTCCTTCAAATCTTCTCCCTTAAATAGCCTCTGTTCGAATATGGCCGTTAGATAGTGAATCCAAATCTGTTCTGCGCTTGTCAAGGCCAAATTGTCGTCTTTCAAATACGTGAAACGCTCCTCTATAAATTGTACTATTTCCCAGAATAGTACAAATCTTGGTTCCTTGAATTGAGGCAATTTGCACGACTTAATTTCAGCCACAGATTCCTTCCCTTTTAAATGGTGATTGCATCCAACAGCTTCTGTAATAGTATCTGCCAACAGCTTCTGTAATATTGATCAACTCATCGCTGTTGACAGCTCCTATTCTTATTCTTCAACTACTGAAATCATCTTTCCTTGTTCGCGTCTGTCATCATCAACCTCACTATCCATCAGCAACCTTAACAGTAGGTTTCTACTTGTTCGATCTTTTGTTTTGTTTTAGCAACCTACTGTTTCAATTGCTGTTTTCACTGTTGCGGTTTCTGCTATCAGCTACTGTTTCATCATCAGCAACGCTGATGTCATGGTTGCTGAATTCTACTTGTTGTTATAGTTCCAACAGCTCTTGATAGCGCTCCAGTGCACATCTTCTTCTTCGATATTTCTTCCAGCAGACTTCATAGATTATGTTCCAGATCACATTTTCGCATGAGGCCTGTGCCAATCCCTCCGAAACGGTCCAACGAGCAAGACTCACTGCTTTGCAGTGAGCCCCTCCGTTTTTGGCCAATTTCCTTTGTTTAGGCCTCCGAAAATACGATTTACTCTTTAGCAAATATC